>JAHZNB010002994.1:0-24596 GCA_027744295.1 Callyntrura guangdongensis | reverse complement strand
CGCTTGGTGTTGTATGCGTCGTGTGGAAATGGGAAAATGTGCACTGGAAGAGGAAAATCAAGTGCACGTAAAGTGGTGAGAGCTTGAGAGACGATGAAAGATATAAAACCCAAGGAAAGAAGGATTTATTGCCGTAGAAAATCTGATATCATAGTCGTATAAGTAGACTCTCATTCTCATAGTGAGCTGAATGCCAGAGAGAGATCTACATCCTCATAATATGATGCATATTAGCGGTATCGTCAAGTACCAACAACAACGCCACTACTTTACTCACCACACAAGCCTCCCATTATTAGTTTTATTGTTGTGCAGATGTACGGAAATAATGGCTGGTGATGTTTGTAGGTATATGCATGGAAATTGTTCGTACGTGTGTGTTTGTTTGCATTTTACATCCCAAACATTACTACTTGCAACAACATTTCCATGAAAATGTGGAGTACACACACGAACACTACTGGAGTTAGAGTATAAATACAGGCGGGGAGAAAAAGGAATGAATCTCCAGCGGGCAAAAACCTGCACAGGCGAATTTCCTGTTTATACAATAAAATCAAGTTTTGCATACTGTGTGGTGGTGGTAGTGGTGCAGGTGATGAAATGAAGAATCAAGGTTTTGATGATGTGTAGAGCTGCTTTCTGTTCCGTTTTCCTGTGTCTTTTTCTTTTTCCATTTTACTTGCTGTCTGTAAAGAGATGCAATATGCATATGCTCTTTCTGCTGTAAATCTTGTCTAGATTTTACCGCTTTTTTGTACTCTACGGGGATTTGTGGTGAGTGAGTGGGATAACGAAACAAACGCCGAGGCAGCAAGTTAAATTCATCAGAGATTCTATAATATGCAGACACTGGGTTTTGTGTACCAGGCCTTTTTATAAACGCGTGAGTGGCTGTCTCAAAGTATGCAAACTCCAAACTTGAGTCAATCCAATCCGGTTGTTACTGCAGTCAGCCGTTATAAGATATGCAATGTGTCTAGCGTTTTAGTCTCTCAGGTAAACATCCACGATTTTGTGTGTGTGTACCATCATCTCACAAAAATAATAATAACTTTAGAGATTTTTTCGAAGGTTTTGCTTGGTTGTCTTTCAAAAAGAAAGCTGATATTCAAATAAAGCTAAAGTTGGATGAAATACCTTGCGTAAATACCGTGAGAGACGAAAAATACTCAAAAAACAAGAATAAATCCAAAATTTAAGTGGTTTCAACCTTTTTCTGGTTTTCTACTTTTCGGCTGTTTGTCCGCAATTCCTGCAGTGTTTTTGCATTACCAGAAATTGAATAAGTGAATAATATAATATTTCATACTCCCATTATTAATACCTTTTGCCGGAGGAGTTTTTAGTCTCACTTTTTAAGAGTCATCAACTTTAGTTCATATAATAACCGTGCTTTAAGAGAGAGAGAGAGAGAGAGAGAGAGAGAGAGCTTTCTTGTACCCTTCATTTTGGTATGCCTGTGGTTTGTTTCATAATAGGTTCCGTGGTTGTTCTTATTATGTTTGCAGTTTGTAAAGGGGTAGTGCTTGTCGTGCTTGATTGAGAGAATGCGAGAGAGAGCTGTCAAATCATAAATAAAACGGTTGATTAACTAATAATGGGTTTATGGTATAAATCATTTTACCCTGGAGCCGAGAAAGGCATGAGTATATACCTAACAGAAAATATAACTTTATATCAAGATGATGCAAGCAGCAGGTAATACACATGTACGTATAAAATCATAATAAACCCTGAGAGTGAACTAACAGCATGGTGGATAGAAGACCAAGTCAGGTGCTGTATTTCGGGAATGAAATTACATTACACTCTCTTACAATCCTTACAGTTGAAATCAAATCATACAGTTGTAATTGTCAAACTTTCATGGGCTCACACAGACTAGGCAGGTAACTTGAAGCAGTTTTGAAGCAAGTACGTTTTTCCGCTGTTGTCGCAGCAGTACAATGCAGAACAGCAGCAAACGCTAAATCCCAATCGAAAAATTCATTTCGCTAATGTACAAGTGCATCTGATCTAAAGTTTTGCAGCAGCACCTTACTTGTTTTTACGATTAGTAGTTGAATAATATCCATAAAGTGGCTTGTAAGCACGTGAAGTTTTCTGCATGTATTAGTTAGACAGCGTGTTTGAGTTGGGAGAAGAAAGAGAGAAAAAAACCGTCTCTCTGGGTGTAGAAATGTATGTAGTTATGTAGTTATGTATTTGTATGCGTGCCCGTGCGATTCATGAATATCAATTTTTCTTCAACTCCTCTCATGTCGTTGTTTGTACCCTTGTTTGTTTGTCCTGTTGTTATTGTTGTTGTTGAAAGAATTACTGAATGAGTGACGGAATGAATACGTGGCAGGATCTCTCTATTTTCTTTTTCTTCTCTTGTTATTCCCTGACATCACAGCAATACTTCAAGCCAGTTGAATATAACTTTTTTTTACTGTAACCCGACTCAAAATTATACCTTCTCAATATTCATATAAATGATTAGATTGCATGTTTTCGTGAAGTTGTGTGTCCCCATGTAATCATCACTAGCCAGGACGATAGGTATACCATTTAATGCACAATGCAAACATCGTGCATTATACCCGTTTCTCCTCTCTCTCTCGTTTGCTTTTCGTACAAGTTTTTCGGTCTCTGGTGAACCTCTGTTTGTTCAGAGTGTTGTATAGTCATCATCATTTCGGGATAAAAAAATAAGGGAAACTATTTTCAAATGGACACTCGTATTTTATTCAGTTTCCCTCCGTCGTGTACACATCCAACTTTATTGTTCATGTATTTGCTGACTAGTTTCTTGGCGTCATTATAGACGCATAATCGTAAAACAACTACTTTCCAACAAGAGACAAGAAGCAGAATCCAAAATGCAAAATGCCTGTGTTGTAATAGCAGTCGGTATAAATAAATGAGGTACACATGTATAAATAGACAGAAAATCTTCTTGTGACTGCGCAGTATTTGCGGGTATATTATCTAATGAAAAAATTATTCTGTTAATAGCTCTGCTGCAGTTGTCAATGTTTAGGCGACTTTATATAACCTAAAAAGCAGGATATCACTCTAAATATCTGCATTTGGTGTCCTGTCCCCATTTAGCAACTAGCCGTATCCTCATTCTTGCGATTACAGTATGCACTCCTCACAATAATTATCATAAACATTTTCAATTCAAATTGATTTGACTCGCCAATCTCTAAAATTGTCCAAATAATCATTGAGATAATGCATACGCAATTTTAACATATTTTTTAGCTCAAGAAAAAAGGTTTGAAAACGGTTTCTCTTCGCTTGGCGAGTATTTTAGTAGTTGCAAATTAATGGTCATAATGATAATAGGCGAGGACGACCGACATCATAATGATCATATTACTTTCAGGGAGGCTCGTTTTTGCACGACCGACCACCATCAATGCAGTCAGAGAGAGTAACTTAAAAGCAACTCGCAACGTCGCAACAGTGCTTTTGACAACTGTCAAAAAAATTATTTTTGATAATGATAATCATCCCTCAAAAATCCAACGCATCTTCCATTTTTCTGAAAATGGCGATGAGATGGGAAACGAGTAATATCGTTAAACTACAGGGATATATCAGTCAACCCTGTAGGTACTGTTGTATACCTATCTGTGTACAAATAGGAGGCAGTCCAAAGTTCATGATGCCAATTACGGACTCGACTCAAGCAAACTGTCTCTCTGAGAGAGTAAACACACAAGCTGTCATATTATTCATGAGAGAGCAGCAAACATTTTGGTATGAATCTTCCTATTTGGCGCCGGTATCCTAAGGGCGAAAATCATTTAAAATCTGCATTTTATTACTCGTACATATAAAAAAGGCCACCGATCTTAAAAGACGTTTATTTCCGCCTCTCTTTTTATTTCCGTCATTGTCAAGACGAGAGTAAGAAAATATTTTATTCAACCAGCAGGGGTACAGACGAACACGCGGCGGTGTGGTGGTGGTGGTAGTTCATGACAAACTTATCAGCATTTTCTTCTGAAATGAAACTCTAAATAAAGTCAAAAAGGCATTTTTGGTAAATCAATAAATATGAAAATAATGATAGAAATGCTTTCCGGTTGATTGGCGTTAGTCAGGTTTTTTGTATTTTATTTCTTTTATTTTGGCATAACTCGTCCTTCTCTCTCTCTCTCTCTCTCTCTCTGCCGAGAAGGGATGATGTAGCGTGAGATTTTCGATAGGAACACATGTTCAACGTGTATGATGCTCGAACTTTTTTATATCAACTTGCCAGTGATAAAATAATGCGATGAGGCTAGGGATAAATTCATTTGGCAAAATAAATGTGTCAGCAGCAGTCTTTGTATGTGCCTTTGTGTATGTCACATAATCTGTGTTTGTGTGTGTGCGTGCGCAAACGTAAACAGATAATCACAGAGTTTCTCCTAAAAATGGGGATGTACCGGCATGACTAACATAACACACTTTTTTAGACATGAAAAAATGTGCAGTTCTGCCCACACCACTACAAAAAAATGCAGTTTTCTTGCATTCACAATTTCATTTGTAGCCAACATGACCATCTCGAGTCCAAAGACATTTTTCGTATTGACCAAAATGTTCATTTTGCGTTTATTCGTTTGACTGGGTTCGTGTCAGCTCATATGAGTCTCTTGATTTCATGCACGGTTAGTCAGCAATAATTTGCAAAACAACAAATACGTTAATGCGTGCCCTCAAGCAAATATAGGGACGACGGGGTACACAGTCAAGCCAAACCAAACGAATATATCATGTTTCGCTAGCTATAATGTCAATGAAGAGATCGACCTACTCTAATCGTTTTCATTTATTTGAGAAAATGATGAAAAATGTGGTTGCACCAGCACACACCCTACATCTCTGTTGTTGTTTTTTATTTTTCATAAGAAAAAACCAAGACATACTTGTTGCAAATATGTTTACAGTAAATACATTAAAACAGCCCCATTTCGCAATTAAGTTTGTCATTGATATCGTAATTTCATTATTACCACTACAGTTAAGTCATTATGAATGCCCACCTGATTGCGCTTGGAGCGTAATATACAACATAGTTTAACGATTCACCTGTCTGGGAGGAGAATCACAAATAACTTCAATGCGGTTTTTTGCTCAGGCTCATAACTACTTATGTCTACGAACGACTGACTATTCCTTTTTTCTTTTCATTTTACCGGATTTTGTTCGATTCTGCTTTGAATCTTAATGTTTGTGTTGGCACATAAAAAACAACAAAAAAATCCCGTGTTGAGATGTGCTATACGCTTTAAGCCGTGTCATGTAACTCTAATACCGTGACCAAAACGTCCTGAAAGAGCAACAACCAACAACATATATGTATATACATTAGTTGTGCATGATTTCTGTTACTTACAGTCTTCATTTCTAATTTGTTCCGTGAAAGTATCGTCTTACTTTGAGGAAAAGTTCAAAGGTCGTTTGTCACATGAAATGGTTTGATGTACATGACCCATATGCCAACTTTTTTCTAAGGAGGAACTTTTTCGAAAAGCAATCGCAAATTTTGAAAGAATTGCTTGAAAACTCAAACTAATTTAACTTTTTACTTCATAGCCCCGATACCTTATATACTATGTACACTCATGTTGATAAGGTCGCGCGCTTTCGCGTTAATTTTTTTTGTTGCTGATTAGACGGAAGAAGACTATGATGACGGAACACCACAAAACTCTACAACTGCTCATAAAGTAGTACCATGAAATGTGCAGATGGTTTACGCGGAGATATTTATTTATTTTTCTATTTTTCTTCCACCAACCAACCCCATGAAACCAACTGAAATCAAACTTTTTTTCTTCCCAACGAACAACAAACTCATTCCATTTGTGTATGGGCTTACCTGATTCAATTCCAATGTGGAGCCTGGGCAAAAGTAACTTGCTAGACGAATCCGTACCAAGTAAAATACCTTATTGTCTTTCATATGGAGGAAATTCTCCTCGTGAAAAAGTATTAAAGTAGGATTACAAGAGGGATTAAGGGGAAATTATAGCCAGTAATATTGGTGGAAGCGTTTGTATAACACGCTGGGAGGCGTAATATGCACAATAATAAAATAATACTGTATGAATGTATGCATTTGCTTCTTTTTCATTTTCTACAATTCATATCACTGCTACTGTCTTTATACATATTTTTCTTATTAGAGTATTGCTGTTCGAGCATGCTTATAGGTTTCACTTCCAAAGAATCGCAACCGTTTACAGAGAGAAATTGAATAGAAGTAAATCCTATACATCCTCCATCAACCAAAAAAACAAAAGGTATAAAACCTACGTTGCTCTTCAAAATAAGGCGTAAAGGTCTCTTGTCGTTTACTCGAGTCGTGAGCCGTCGTACTACACTTTTTTTATATATAAATCCATAACTTGCGAGAGGAGGTTACCTACAAGTTTTTTGAACATGTCCAATATATTACAACGTGCAATCGCGCAGGTATGAGAAAAAGTGAAGTATATTGTCCATATTTTATCCAATTTTATGTATTTCAACTGATGCCTGTGCTTAAGCTTCTGTTTTTTTTGTCTTCTTTTTTTGCCATGCGTCGCGTTATTTTTTTTTTGCTAAACAACCCTCCACGCGAACTACAGCTTGTACATTGTTGTGTTAAACGTACATATATAGAGATACGGTATATTGTATTTTATAACTGTGATTCACGTCACATTCACACACAACATAACTGATGTGTCATATGGTATGTTATTATGTCACAGGAACATGTTTGCCTGATTCCATAAGTGAACAGAAAACACTTTTTTCGATTTGTCCTTCTGTATCCATATCCGAGGAAAATTTTCCATTTAACATGGGAAAAGTTTGGTTCCTTTAACAATGTGTGTGTGTAGGTACTCTTGTTGTATTGGGGGTATCGTGTACAACTTTTTCATTCAAATATGCCCGTGTATGTACATTTAACAAAAGAGTGGCTTTTTTAAAAACCAACTCGTTCTGTGATGATGACAGTGGTGGTGGTAGAAAAAGCCGTTTGATTATGCTTGACTTGATGCGATGTTATGACTATAGCCGTTTGTTTGAAAAGAAGACGTAAAAGTAAAGTGTTCACTTTGTGCAGATTCTTCCACAGATTCTTTTGTGCGCGTCGTTATTATGTTGTGTTCCATAATGTACCGCGATTTATTACATACCGAGTCTTTATTATCATTCACCTTTATTCATTGCTTACATGCAAATTTGACTAATTTTTAAAAAAGTCTGTCATGCATTACATTACTATATATTACCAGTGATAATATTGTGCTTAATGGCAAGTTATCACAAAAGAAATTTTTATACAATAATTTTAAAATATATCTACCTACACCAGCATTTATATGCATTCAACGTATGGTTTCAGGTAACAAGTAGATAACATATATTGTGTAGCAAGCTGAGTCGTGGACATTGGAGAATAGCAGCAATTTGTCCGTGGCATAAAAAACAGTGGAGCCATTCAAAATCCATATATTTAACGTGTCTTGTAATTTTATCTTTTTTACACTCTCAAAGCATCTATCTCGTCTACTTTAAAATGTCTCTTTTTCTAGAAAAATTGTATTTCTGTTTAAGTGACGTTTAGTGGCGCAAGTCGTCATCCTTACCTTAATTATGATCAGTTTTGCTTCAAAAATGAAAATTTATGTTCTTTTAATGGAAAATACTCTCGACATGAACTTATTCTTTTCAGTTTTTTTCCCTCACGATGCCCACGAAGCGGGAGACTGTGAATTATAAAAAATATACTAAATACCCGCACTCACTCATACTCTAGTTGCATGCTTCTTTCAGGTGTATCAAATTTATTTCATAAAACTCTCTGATAAAAGAAAACTAACACTTTTTCTTACCACGAAGCTGACAAAAGGACGATCCTCATGTTGTTACAGGTTATNCACTCATACTCTAGTTGCATGCTTCTTTCAGGTGTATCAAATTTATTTCATAAAACTCTCTGATAAAAGAAAACTAACACTTTTTCTTACCACGAAGCTGACAAAAGGACGATCCTCATGTTGTTACAGGTTATTAAGATACACATATACTGCTTTTTGCCACAAGTCACAACAAAAGAAATTACCACCAACATAGGATAGAAGAAAATAAATTTGTATATTGCAGGTGCAGACACACAAAAGGTCAACCAACCGTAACATTTCTACCTGAATCCCTATATTCTATGCTACACTATATTCTCTATTGCGATACTTACACTCTCGGAACAGTAACACAACAACAGTGTCTTAATACCACGGCGTTCAAGTACATCATTAATAAGTCCTTGGAGAAATTGAATATACATGAGAGCCAGTGTGCACAACAATCTACCAAATTATACCGATAGTTTAAGTGTGCTTAGTTTTATTTTGCATACGCGAAAGGGTAAGGTTTAAAGTATACACACTCGACACAAAGCTCTTTGTCTGAGTATCATTCTTCTTCTTTAATAACACCCACTGTCGACACTGTTTTGCTGCTCATAAAGTCCCAAGTCCCAGAAGAAACATTAATGGTTTATTATATGGAACTTTAACTGCCCAAGCTCATCATTCTTCTTTTATTGTTCAATCATTTTCCCATTAGGCAATGTTTTATGACTCGTTACTCGCAGAACCTCAAAAACCGAAAAGGTGTAGTGTAAATATTATAAAAAAGTAATACACGCGTATTAGCTTTAGGTCGAGTTGAATAGCCCAGAAAAAAAGACGTTTCCGTTGGTTCTTACGTAAGTGCCGTGTGTATAACAACCCCTAACTAGTGGGTCGGTTTTATGGGAATGTGATACTCAAATTGAATATAATTATTTTGTTGGCTGCAACTTGGAGGGCTGCTGCGCGATAAGACATGGTAGGGTTGCAGTAACCTTTGGATTTGAATTACTTCAAAATGGGATTTGAAACACTTATTGCAATTCATGATATGCCTCAGCATTCCCCAAGATTAAAAATTTACACGGCTACACACTCTGTCATTAAGTGTATTACAGCATGATTTCGCTCCGTCTGGGGTGCCGTTTTCTTTTCCTTGACGTTTTATCTTTAAGTGTTGTCTACCTACCAAGTGGTTGACGCGCCTTTAAGTATATCACCTGACGCTTGTGCATGTTCCCAATTTTGATGCATTTTTTATCCTTTTCGCCCAATAATTTTTACCAACTTTCCGATATTGCTAGGCGGATAGGATATTGAATATCGCGCGTGGCATATATATATGTGTTTAAACACCCACGCTATACAAAAGTAGGGTCTTGTATAGGTACCTGCAAGAAGCATTACTCATGAGTAGACAGGAAAATTTCTACCGTTTGGTATTACATGGGACGAATAAAATTTATTTATTCACTTCCGCAAATGTTGATACACTCACATTCCTGCGTTTCGGAGGAGTGTAAAAATTCACATTGGAGATTTCTAGAATTTTATTATTACTTTACACAAAAAGCTCTTTTTATATGGAACGGAAATAGCATGTATTGAGACTCGTCTAGAAAGGTAGTCGTAGAGGGGGAACAAAGACTTAAAACTCGATCATTGCTTCCGAATCGAATGCTTTTCCTGGGCATAGTCGTTCTATATTGCTTGGTGTTTTTATACAAAGGTTTTTTTAAACATTAACTGTAACGATAAAACTGCACGAACCTAGTACCACCATACGCGCGCCGCGGTAACGTCTCCTTGTTTCTGACATCAATGTTGTGCATGCATTCATATATCCCACCCAGCAGATGCGTAAGCTAAAAACAGCTCTCAGCATGTGTTTCCAATTCGGCAGCACTAACAAACTTTTTAGGCAGAACATTTTTGGTTCTTTAGTTTCCTCCAAATAGATTCTGCAATTTAGTCAGAGTGGTAGTTGGTTTTTTATTCTTTTTGTGAATTTTTGTCTGCTGTATCACTATTGTATGTCCACCAATGTGTGCGGGTACTCGATATACGTGTCTAGTATCTGGATCCCTTTCTGATATTCATATAATTTGACTTTTGAAATCTAGTAACATTCTTTCTCGATGAAAGCAAGTGGATATTATGAGTATTATTATTACTCTACTCAAAAAATGGCAAGCTTCTTACCAGAGAGAGAGCGCGCGTAGGCTTTTCCACGAAACATCGCTTATAGCTGAGGGCACGTTTACTCAACCTGTGGAAAACGCTCCAAGTATTGTTACTGGAAATATTGTAAAACTTAGATATTGTTATTGCTGATTACTGACAAACTATGTATCATACACACTACACGTGCTCTCGTGTGTATGTAGTACGTATCTGTTCAAGTGTAGCTTTATATCATCAAAAATAGCACAAATGCTCGTTACAAGGAAACGTGCCCTTGACGTTCATTGTGTATATGGAGTGTGTGTGCACACAACAAGACATTCTCATAATATCCTTTTGGGCATCGTATTCCCTTTAATTTCCCGAGTGTATTTGCTTTTTTTCTGGCGAATCTATTTGAGGAAGGATTGAATGGAACAACAAACCGATTCAAATTCGAATGTTAGTTTTGTTACTGACAACGTAAAATAGCAGGTATACAAAATAACAAACAAACCGATCTATGTGTACCTCTTACGTATCTCTCTCTATAATAATAATATGAGTACTAAATCATACATAAGGAGGCAGGTTATGCCCTATGTTTTATATTTTGTTTATAATAACTCAACAAAGTTTCCGAGCGTTTGTACCAGTTATCGGAGTCAAAGGTATCTCAACATGTTTCGAAACAGAGTATTGATGATGATGGGAATGGCACTTTATGCTTTTTATGAGATCAATAAATTTTGTCTGGCATAAGATGGAGAATACTTACTATAGATATATGCTTTAAAAGGAGATCTATTGTGTTCTAGTAGATGTGCATATAGTTTTTTGCGATTTTCATGAGAGCACCTTGTTTCGGCAAAGAAGGCGGTTGGAGGGTGGCCTAGTGGGTAGGTAGGTAGGCAATGTTGTTCAAGTTGGCCAAGTTTTTGTTCCTTTTTTTATCAGAATAGTCTATTTAACTTTTCCTTTTTGGAAATTCTGATGCAAAGTAATAAAGAAACACAAAAACGGTTTTGTTGTGTTTCTCTGTGTGCGGTGTGGAATGAAGTACATTTTAATTGTTTATACATTATTGCTCTCTTCTCGTATATATATACTCATTGTTATACCAGAGAACTGGTTGTAAAAGGGTATTTGGTAGATTGAAAGTGTAATATTCATGTGTATTTAACGAGTCTCCCTGCTATTTATGCTCATTTTTTTGTAATCTATTTCAAAGCATCATGAAAGTCAGCAAAGGAATGCATCTAAATAAGTGTATAAGGGGGCAATTTGTATTTAATGAGTCAAACCTGTGTGTCGATTATTTACAATTTTTAATTAGCGGAGAGCAGAGGCAATTAATTATCTAGTGAAAAGCAAGCTCGGGACAAATACAGCTCGTTTCGTAAAGAATTCGCTCCGAGAACAGTACATCTTTTAGCTATTTGCTGAAAAGTTTCGCTTCTTTTGTTGCAGAAACTGAATGAGCCTTTGAGTGATTATTGACAAAAACAAGACTGGCTGCATTTCTCTCTTGCGGTACACGGTTTGCTACTGGTACAACGGTCACGAACTTTTTATGTTAACTTTCTGCTGCTACTATCATTCATTCAACCATGTTGATCTGTGCTGTTGTGTAAAGTCATGTTTTCGGTTACACGCACACACATACACACACACACATACGGTTGTTATTCTTGTTATGTTATTTTTTGGCTGACTTTGACACATTACGCAGCTGAGGTTTTCCATGCAAAAGTATTTGATTAAGTGTACAACAATAATTATTAGTTTAATTTTCTCAAGTACACACAAGGGTGAAGAGGTGGCAGCTTGTAGTAAGTAGTTGTTCTCTACATTTCGTTTCATTGCCAAAGAAAAAAAGTAGTTTGCTGTTATTTACTTGAATGAATGCGACCTGCCTGTGCGTCCGGTTACCGACACCGATCTGCCGAAAGAGAACTGTGGCCAAATGGCCAGATCTCTGTAGGACGTCAGTGTTTCTGACCTCACCGATCCGATTTTTATAAAGTATCTAAAATGTACATGAGTGTACACGTTTCAGACGCTTTTATGCTCGTTGTTTGATAGTTAACTTGCAATTCAGGAAACTAAAACTTTCCTTCTTTTTCCTTCCACACATACACAACAGCCATCAAAAAACAAGCGAACAAACAGAACGTCTATTGAAATGGTACCTAACAAACACACAACAACAACAACAACAAGCAGCAGCAAAGTTTTTTGTTTGCAACAACTATTCTACTTTTCAACGTTAAATACTTTGTTTCATTGTTTCCCGGACTGATTCTTCTAAGCTTTCATTCCTTTACCGTCATCATCAAATAGATTTTTTTCAGAACCTCCCAATGCGTGTCTTGTTATATCAACATCGTTGCCTTTCTCGTCGCTGTTTTCCTGTTTTATCTCAATACTCACTACTACTCCCACCCAACACGAGTACGAGTACACATACCAATTTTACTTAATTCTCCAGATAAAAGGCTTCCCTTTGCTTATGGAGCACATTATCCAGCAAATTTTCAATAGGATAATGTTTGGGTGTACGTGCCAATTCCACAAGTATACATATCCTCTACTAATATCGGTGAAAAGTAAATTGGCATTGGTTTAAAGAATAGATTCAACCGTAAACATAAAGCGTCAAGCTTAACGGTACACATAAATATCTACCCATGCACACACGCATTTGAATAGTATAGTCTAAATCAACTCCCAGGGTATTGTCTCGCCGCTCGCTAGGCGCAGACAAACAGTTTGTTACAGAGAACTTCCAAAATTCTTTCGTAAAATTTAGAATAACGGTAATGTGCACCAAAATACCCATTCCTCTTGCACAAGGCTCGAGAGAACGTTGTTCGCAGTTTGCAGATGTATTTAGTCATCACATCACTCACAGCAGCTGTATATACGCAGTATAGTAGTTAGCGGTGATGATGTTGGTCTGGTACACTATTTTATTTTTCATCATCATCAGCCAAACATGCAACAACACACCAAAAGTTAACTAGCCAACCTGACAATGCCAACTTGGGCTTTATAGAAATATACGGATAAAATTTGCCTCAAGCCCAAGTCCAAACACACCGTATCAAACGCCGAGCCCGGAGAGTGTACACAGTTGTACACGCGCCACGCATGTTACTTACTAAAAGCGCAAGCATCATGGTTGTTTTTTCTCTCCTGTTTCAAGTTCAAACGAAAAGCTCGCTGCTACTGGGGAAGTTGAGAAGAGAATAAAAATGAAACAGGTATTGTGTTTAACTTTTGCATTCCGCTCAGGCGGTATACGGTAAGCCAGACTATCTTTTTAAATTGCTAATGAAATGTGTAGATTTGTTGTTGTAAAAAGGGAAACTTCATTAACTGGAAAACTGAAGAGAAAAAAAACTTAAATAATGCCTGCCAACAATTCCTCTCTCTCTCTCACACACACTCTCACTCTACAGCGTGCATAATATCACAAGTTAAGTCAGTATCTGCACTTTTGCAAGAGAGAAGCAGCAACAGAGAGCCGTCGTCTTTGTCGCTCGCTTTTGTTGGATGACTTTTTGGTTGGATTCTTTCTTCTTCCCCGAAGGAGACGCAAAGCCGGAGTGCATTATGTTTAAATTTTCCTTTCTTCCTTTGAGAACAAGAGGATGTGCACGCTGTGGTGCCTTGACAGGACAAAAAACGGTTCCCACATCAAATGAATCACTATGCGTTGACGGTAAAGGAGTTACAGAAGCAGTCAGGCTGTCTTAATTATTATCAACAAGATCGTAATAATGAGTTGCACTAGAGAAAAGGAAGAAAGACGATGGCAAAAAAGAGTTTCTTTTATTTATTAATTTCAATGTTGGTGTTGGTAGAAAATGCAATAAAATACGGAAAGCAGTATAGAGAGACGATATTCAACGTAACCCGTATTTATTCAAATACTTCATTTCAGTTATTTTAACAACCCCAATAATTATTGCTTCACTAAAACATTTCGAAAAGAGTAATATATTTTTTTACTTCTAAAATTACATGTTGACGACGAGGGGTTCATATATATAAAAAAAAAGTTTTACAAAATAAGGGGTTTTCAGGGGAAAAGGAATAGTGTAGAATGTTGATTGCATTTTGCTAGATTTGTGAGTTTTTTCTGCTTTGCCGTTTGACAAGTCCAGTTTTTCTGCAAAAAAGGGAAAAATACATTGCTGTATTATTGCTACAAGCGTGCAATAACTTTTGGAGTCATCACCAGAGACTTGCTTTGCTGCGCTTTGTTGTCTTGCTTAGGCTTGAATATTTGCTGAGAGAGATGGAGAGAAAATGTAGAACCGGTTGATCGATGATATTTTTAACATGCTGGTTTTTTTCTCTGTTGACGCGCCATGTCACACAATTGATTATACGTGAGCACGCAAAAAAACTCCTTTTTCTGTTTTTGCGGTAAAAGAAAAGCAGAAATTTTTTATTGTGCATTTTGATGCGCTCATGGTTGCTTTGTTTTAAAAGAGGTTTAAAATTGGAAATTAGGATAATACTGCCGTATGGATGCACAGCATCAGACGTTAGCAGAATGATGGAACGTATAATATAAATATGAATAACAAATACTATTATAAAAATTATAAACAGAATGCTGAACACGGAGAACGTCTTCTAAAATATATATTTCTTGCGTAGACACGTACAGCATAGGTCCACGATATATGAGTCACCTTTGCACAAGAGACTTTTGACTTGATAGCCTCAATTTAGTGTTGTGTATGTCAAACCAAGTAGCTTTTTCAGCAACATATTTTTTTGCTCAAATTGTCTAAGATGGATGAGAGGGAGAAAATGGAGAAGAGTAGGCGGTATGGTTTGATTTGTAGTTTGCCAAAGGGCTGCATTCTGTATGAAATTTCATAAACTCGACCTGTCCACATATATCAACAGGCATTTGTAAGTGAGCGACGACGACGATGGTTATCCATTTTGCATTTTTATATTGTTTTATGTGTCTTTTGTAGACAGAAAATTGAGGAACCGAAAGTTGCAAATCGGCAGTTACACTGAAGTAAATAATTAATAAATGTACATTGAAGCAATCGATTTTCCTCTGAACTCACCGTGTGTGTGCAGCTTATGTATCTTACTGAGTTGTAATTACTGTTTAGCTGTTTAGTTTATTATTATGATCGTAGGAGTATGTGTAGAAGAAAAACAAGAATACAATCAAAGAAATAAAGTTGAAAAGATCATCATGGAAGAATTTAGCTAGCATTTGTGCTGTTTAAGTGTATTAAAATTACAGAATAATAGTAATTGAAGTGTAAATACATGATATTTTTTTTTATTCAAAGAAATAAAGTTGAAAAGATCATCATGGAAGAATTTAGCTAGCATTTGTGCTGTTTAAGTGTATTAAAATTACAGAATAATAGTAATTGAAGTGTAAATACATGATAATTTTTTTTAAATAAAAAAGAACAACTGTACACGATTTCGAGGACAAGTTCATCCTCTACAAGAAAATATCTTTTCTTCTGAATCACAAACGCGAATTAAACGGATTTTTGGTTGTAATCAAAGACTCAGACACCATTATTAACGCAAATTTGCAATCAGGCGTAATTTATGATGGAATTAGATGAAAGGAGGAATCAAAAATGTTAATTTGGCGAATTCATGGGCTTTTTACTTTCGCTTCACCACTATCACCACCACCACCAACATACATTTCATTTTTGTCTGTTGTGGTTTGTACCAGGCAGGCGGTCAATATCCTCATCTTTCTGGTGGTGGATAGGGTTGTGCAATTTATTATTATCGTATTGCAGCAGTCTTTTATACTTTGGTATATTATATACATATTTAGAAGGGGGATGGGATCAACTTTTTGGGGATGTTCCTAATAATTTTATTCAGTATTTTTATCTAATGATAATGACTTTTCTGTAAAATAAGAAACGTTAAACGATCGCCCATTACAAGTTAACTTTTCAGCATTACGCTACAAAATGCGCACTTATATATGCACATGCGTATAATATTTATCTTTATTATGGACATAACTACATGGTTATATAGTGCTTCTTACGTAATAACGGCTAATCTGGCGGGCCGTTAATAATTCTTCCGTTCGTGTATTATTCATTTACCAAGGAGGCGAGCACTTTTGCAGGTGTTTCAATAATCTGTGTGTGCAAAAATTAATTACCACAACCACACGTATACCCAGCTTGCCACATATTTTTGTACGTCAGGCACAAGCTAGTATTTATTGTGTACAAATAACTGGTCAAGTGGATCTTGCATACAATTTTCAAAAAGTTTACACAGAAAAACGCGCGCGCGGATGTATATACAAAATAGGATGTACATAATATGTTGTAAGCGTGCATATATGGGTGTCATTGGTAGACCAAGCCCATCTCTCTGCCAATTTCGGGATATTTTTTTTTCGTAAAAAAATTCTATTCATAAAAGCCTGTAGGTTCGGTCGAGATCGTAAAATTGTAGAAATCGCTCATTTTTTTCCTCTCGTAAAAAATTAAATGTATTGATATTGCTGTCGTTGGCGGCTTTTAAACAATAAGAGTAAAACATATGAGAGACTTGCAAAACGGCAATTTTAAACGTTGTAAGAGAACAATTAAAGGGGTATTAGACATCATCTATAGACATTAGAAATTATGTATTACCCTGATGTCTAACGATTCGTTACAAGTTTCTCCTTTCAGTTATTACTGCAACGTATAATATTGATGACGGCATAGGTGCATCCTGCATATAAAAATGCAAATGATGAAGAAAAAAACATATATATCCGCACACACACTCTCTGGCGAAGCTGTGTGGTAGAGAGAGAGAATGAAATACTTTATGGTTTAGACTAGACACGCAGCAGCTCATAAGTTGGTATAGTATAGTGAATAGAATAGCGAACATTATTGACAAAACCGGTCAGATATTTGTTGAATTTTGAATTATTTACTGCCATTAGCTGAGAACGTAACTTTTGCCGGGGAGCTCTTTGAATTTATGATCTTCTCCTTCCGACCCAACACTACTCCACAAAAACTTGTAATGATGATGATCTGTTGGCATATTTGTGATTTTTTTGTGTTGGTTGGCTAGTAAGAGAAGAAAAAAAACTTGACTTTTCTCTCAGTGGAGTTAATATTACATTATTGTTTTTGCATTATAAAGTAAAGTTTTAAGTTAAGGAAGCGTTGAAACTTTAAAAGTTTGTAATGATGACGATGATAATGATGATAATAATGTGCTGTCTGTGTGATGATGTTGTGCTGTTGAATTGCTACAAGCACACAAGTATGGTACGAAGATTCTTATTCACTTGTTTGAGTTTCTATGTGTTTGTCAACCATAAAATGTATTAATTTTTCATTTTGCATCCCATTTTGTAAAAATAATAAGTTGTGCCAATGAAAACCTAGTAAATCGTAGGACCGGTAGTCAACACTGTAGTAAAACGAGTATGCATAGATAGACACATGATACTACTACTACTTAATTGTAAGCCAGAGAACTATTATACAGCTATTAAACTAAACAAAGAGCGGAAAGTTTGTGTTACAAACTTCCATGTACATATATACGGCTACTATAATGAACTATTCTCTCTCTCTCTCTCGGCACAAGCAAACTTCATGGAAGATGCTCCGCCAGATAAATTTTATGTACATTTATAATGTTCGTATAAAGCGTTCGTATATATTATGCTTGTATGTAAATGTCGACAATTGCTTTGAGCAATTTATATAACTTTTAGTGTTGATGGAACTTTTAATGATGACGGTGTCGTTGTGTTAAAGGTGAAGTATGAGGGAATCATCATTACCCGCCGTCAACATTCTCATTCTCTGTTCTCTTGAACCTTTACTACATGTACATATATTGAACATCGTGGAGTGTGTGTGTGAAATGTGAATATACTGTGTATGATGTATACTACAGCCAAAATGGCATTTGTAAATATTGCTTAAGGCTAATTGTAAACTTTGGAGTTTCTTCAAAGAGTGTAGGAAAGAAGCGAAAAATTTGCATGAAAATTATTAGCATCCATTTTATAGTTTTCAGAGTGGTTCTATATGTGTACTGAGAAAGAATTTGTTGTAGTCGTCAGTAGTGTGTAAAGTCATAGCACCCAGGATCTTTATGCAAATGAGATGTCATTAAGATGACATGTCAGATAAGAAACTGCTTTTCTCGCCATGCTTCCAGCTTTGGCACGTGCCATGCACGTGTGAGTTGGCACGTGCCGCGAACCGGTTCTCGTCCTTTTCAGGAAGGTGTCCAGCTTCTGTGGTGCGTGTCTAAGAAGAGGCGAGGAGCGGAGGATGCCCTAAGGGCAAGTACCCTTTGAAAGGTGAATTTGCAGCGCTTGTTGTACAATACCCGAGTAATCCATGAATGAAGAGAATGAGCAGTGATGTTGAAACCATCATCCATACAATCCTCGGACTCCAACTATTCTTGTCGGTAATGATAATGATGCAACTCACGACAAAATCTATATACCTACTTTTGCAGAGTTTACAATGTTGCCGGTTTGTTATCATCATCAACAACAACGAGAGTATTATTTTTTAGGCATGGATAAACCATATAGTATCTTTTGTACTTATTCACGTTGCAATTAATGAGAGATTATTCCAAAAGTCCTGATTTTCGAAAGATTTTTGTTTATAACATGCATACTTTGCAATAGTACAAATGGGTTAGTTTGATAATGGAATTTGCTTACCAATAATCATTGCACAGTTTACTTACACACGAACTAGTCGCCTCATCCTGTTAGCTGCCCATATTCATAATGGTAGTCAATAAAATGACTCCAGATTAACGGGTAACCTCAACCTCTGCATCCACGTTTAGCGTAGGGAAAGGTTAGCACTCAAATAGACATAACTATTGGATTAGCAAGGGCAATCATGTTGTGTTTGTAGAAAAAAATGGGCATATAATGAAATCAATCAACCAACACATTTTCTCCACTAATATCAATCCTGGATATGCTCTGAGCCTGGTTTAAAGAAAAATGTAGACTACTCGTGTGAGTGGAATGCTCACACAAAATAAATTATAACAGACTCGTCTCAACGAGGGTTTTTCCTTCTCTCTCTCTTTAGCCAATTGTTTGTGTATTCACTCTTTCGTCCGGTCGACTATTACTTACGATGATGCTTGTATTATATGATGGGTAGTTAATGACATGCCCTGTCTGTGTGTATCGTCATGCATAACATTGAAATAGTAAATCATGAGTGCTACACAAAGCAAATGGTATCAATATTGGCAGTTAATGAAATATCATGTCTGTGTGTAGTGCTCCTCAAAACTCTAACGCGAACTTACATTAAAATGAAGTCTACACTAAGCAAAATACATCTTGGTAGATAATGACTTTTCCTGTCTGTGTGTGTCTAATTCATTAGGTTGACATGAAAACATGTTAACGATAGAGAATTGAGTTTCGTGCATGAAATGTGATTTTATTAACCGAGTAGAACACAGAATGGATACCATGATCATAAAATGGCAAGTTCAGAATTTATGGCACTCAAATTGGAGTATTTTTGGTGAAATTCCTTATCCACCTGGGTATTTACGGCTACATGAAATACGAGAAAAACGTATGACTCATACATGCATACTGACACACATTATCATCATCATCACAACTAAAATTTGATCCTACTTATCCACTGCGCTGCCATCGTATCGCTTAACATGCGTCCTTTTGCGCCGTTCCTTCATCACCAAAACAGTAGGCAGCTGGAACGGTTTTCGAGAACGTTTCGGACGGCCCTCGGGTTGTAAGGTTGGCATCACTGGCGAAGGAGGACCTGAATTCAACGTAATGATCGGGTCGAACAAAGTGATCTCGCTTCCCGATGACGAGAAGGCACTGAAATAAAAAATATTACATAGAAATACATGCATAGCATTACATTATATTACAGCGATTATAACTTTCAATTATTTAGAAATTATAAACAACCTGCGCTGCCTTTCTTCCCTTTTCTTCTTGTGTATAAGTCGATGATCTTCCTTCTCTTCGGCAGAGACCACCCCTCCGCATTTTTTGCACTCGTACATTGTGATCTCTTCAGAAGAATCAGACATCTGTAAAAAAAACTCAAAATAAAATGAAACAGAAAAAACAAAATGAGCGTTTCACCCTCTTGGGATCCTCAGTACCAGCGTATATTATCTCTGGCAGACGCTCTGCGCCGCTTTGTAACACGTCTTTATGCATAGCCCACATTGAAGTGCCATATCTGCCGCCACAATAATTAAAAACCATTCTTATGTTCAGTTGGCAATGGAGAATTTTCTTTGTTAAATTTCACAAAATTTTCTAGCCAAGGCAAAAAGCAAATATTACAATTCATTGGATACCGATGAGACTTGGAACATAATTCGTATTCTCCGAGCATTTTAACATAAAGTTTCAATGCTGCATCTTTAAATTGGGGGGTAAATACAATTTCCCTGTTTGTCAAAACATTTGAAAAGTTCTTGGAAAACTCGTAGAAACACCATAAGCAGAAGTTGTCAAGCCGTGTATCAGCTTTTATTGACTTCCTCAACCGGTGGACAAAATTGAGATTCTCACAGCCGCATACATGCGCATCTGCTGCGATATCCTCGTTCTCAACAAGGCTACTGGAGCAGTAGTCGGTGCTACTACTGCAACTTACGACGGACTTGGGAGAGGTGCTTGGAGAGATTTCCATTTTATCTCGTCAAGGGAGACAATAAGATTGAAACAAGTTTGTCGTGGTTAGCTTATATACATCCTTCCGAGAGACTAAACGTTTCGCCAGAGCGATTACGCATCATTCTCTAACGTTAAGTACATTTCTGCACTTTGCAACGGAAATCTTTTTAGCCTGAAATTATTCTTACGAAAGAATCCGAGGAGGAGCTTATTGAAATTTGCAAACCGTCGCTCACAAAATTCTTGTTTACAAAAGCATCTCTCGCCAATGATACAATCCATGTGATCTTTATATACAGCTTTATACAATAATTTAGACTATTTAAGAAATGACTCCTTGCAAAATACCTCTGGTGTACGTATCATACTAATAAGACATTTATAGAACGTTGCAAGGTACGGCTTGTCGATTTTTTCGTTATATCGCCACGATTTGCCCCATACACGAGTGAAAGCGTCCGTTGCTTCTAAATGATTCATCTCTGCTCTCAAAACCTGGAAAAAAATATTTGTTATGATCACGATCGAATTTACATTATACATAATGATACGTACCTGGTCTTCCCTAGACTCTGTTTTGCCGTAATGTCCGTTACAATCTGACATGTTGTGTGGTGTAAATCCAAGAATGGAATGAGACTAGAAACAAATTTTCTCCACATTTATTACCACGCAGATTCAATTTGATAAAACATTTTTCCCACAGCCTTAGCATAATTTTTCGGAGGAGTGATTTTTTCAACGGCTAAAAAATGAGACATGAGTTGAAGAAATTTTATAAACGTTAATTCACACATGTCCTCGCCAACAAATATGTGTATATGCTCGTCCAGGCATTCCAAAATAGTTTTATTAATCATATCAAATAACCTTTTTGTATTTAATAAAAATTCCTCCTTGTAGAAGAGGCGGCGGTTGGATACTATGAGCAATAAATTCTCGTAAAATGCAGATTGGATAAGCTGGTCATCAAAGATTAACCCTTCTTGCCACACTTTTTGAAACACGGTGGAATTACGAATATTTACGTAAGCCATTGAGCGTAAATTTTTCTGTTTGCGATAACATTTCCGGAAGCAATGGCGTGATGCGTGTCGTGGCTTGCAAAGTTTGTTAATGCCAAGGCAGAGAAATGAAGACTGACGTCAAGTGCATAGTGGTATAATATCCAACCACCTAATACCAACAGGTTTCAATGCAATAATACATTTTCATGGCCATCTTTGCATAATTCTCTGGAGGAAATATATATACATCATTGAAAAACTGAGTCATGAACTGAAGAAATTTAATAAAACCCTTCTCGCATGTTTCAGCACGATGATTATGTGTAGTCAGACATTTAAAAATTATATCATTAACATCATCAAACAACCTTTTCGTGAATAATAGGAAATTTTCATCATAGAAACGTCGCTGATGTGAAACTATGAGCAATAAATTCTCGTAAAAGGCAGATTGAATAGTCCCAAAAAAACAACTTAATTGTTTTTTCCATACTTTTTGAAACGTACTAGATTTACGAATACGTGCATAGGCTATTGAACGTAAATTCTCCTGTTTACGCCAACGGACACATTTTGTGAAGCGATGATAACAAGTGGAGTGATGTGCCTTCTTCTTCATGATAGAAAATGAAGACTAAGGAAACCGGTAGAACGTTTCCGCAATAACTACATTGTTTCGGGATTATAGCCAACCCTCATCAGCAAAACTGCGGCGGATTCAACGAATCACTTAGTTTTGGACATGTAGTACATGCTTTTTTAGGAATGTCACTTGTATTTTGTATATGCCTTTTTATGTATATTTTTGCATGTCAATAATTAGCTTACTGATCATCAACGGAAGATTCAGAGGAAGTTCAACGTACCTATATAGAAGAAATTGACGTACGTGTTCGAAAAGTGACACAAACGTTGTATCCCAATAACTTTGTGTAGGTTTTTCGCATAAAGTGTGATCATGTGTATTACGACAGATATAAATATCGTCCAACATATTTTTGTACATAATCTTTGTTTTTAACAAAAATTGATTCTCCCAAAGCGGGCGACGATCAGGAATTATTGCAAAGAGATTGCGATAAAAACAAATTACTGAGGCGGAAAGTCTTCCTTCTCCCCAAAGCTGACTGAACTCTTTCGTTCTCCGCGCTTTCACAGATGGTATCTGCAATCAATTACAATTAATTAATTGATCAATGTCTATAACAACATCGTTGTCATTCCGTTGACACCCAAAGAAGGTCGACTGCTGAAGAAGGAAGGCCGAAAACAATTTACTCATTGTGTCGGGACTGGTCTGCTTCGATGACGTCAGTTGCCACACACTGTTACAAAAAATGTACAAGCAATCAACACAAACCTTGCGATGTCGGGGCCAGCCGAATGTTTCCTGCCTGGGTGTAGTACGCTTTGCATCTTCCAATTTATTTTGCAGGAGCTCAAGTTTCTTTCCCGACGAAGCCATAGTGACGACTGAAGATTCACGAGCTTGGCGTTCTTGTTTACATATCCTCCTGATCATCCCAATCAACGACTGATTTGCAGGAATAGTAGTTAGGTTTTAGGCATGTTGGCTTCCTTATGCACGCCCTCCGCAGTTTTTTAATAAAATTCTCTGCGAGTAAGTCGTTCTTTTCCAGCTTTTTGTGGAATTGGTTGCTAAACTCCTGAGGCGACATTCCTCTTATTCTCGACACAATAAACCGCAAACAAAATTCTCTACACCTGAGGCTTGTGTGTGATTGAATCGGCGTAGAATTTTCAATACAACTCGAAAATTTTACTGGTAGTTTATATTTTTTCAAAACCGAGTCCCAGCGAATCAAAGAAGTCGACTTGAATGCAGTGGCCCTTTTAAATAAAAATCATCGACAACCAATGTTGTCCGATATTGGCAGGACCAGAATTTGCCACAAGCGCGAATGGATACTGGTTTATTTTTAACTTTTCTAGTTCGTCTTTAGCACAGACAGGAAATGCGATTTGTGGTGGCCTTGTTATGCACTCAAGTAGAGTAGAAACTTCGACGGAATCCATTTTATACGGTTTGGTAATTTACTCCGTCTCTCCCCAAGGATAGAATAGTTTGATGTGACAAAACGTGAACAATATTTATGTCATCTTGCAAGGCCTCTTTAAACTTTATTGAAAATCTAAGTGTTCCTTGTCCATTTAGCGAAAAGTTGCGCGTTCCAGAGCCTTCCAGGATCGTCCATCCCATGATAAAATAATCTTTGATGAAACGTGCAGGCGTGATTCCAGTAAATTTATCACACATTGTCTGATTCAGTAGGTACGCAAGATTGTAGTAGTTCTTTTCCGTATCAATTTCAAGTGGTTTGAGCTGAACTTGAACTCCGTCTACCTCCATGCTAGCGCGCTGAATTCCGAAATTTTTAAAAGTTCTGTAGGAAGCATGTGGGTCACCATAGAAACTGGAACTTTTGACCATTGCTGTGTAAACTCTGCTTGGAAGTAATCCAGTAAATAAAGATGGTGACAATGACTCCAGTGATCCGCCCTTGACGGTATAGTTGACTGTTGGGGTATGATTGGTGACATAAATAAATATATTGTTTTTGTAGTTTCTCTGTTTCGCGGTCTCCTTGTTTTTGTTTCTAATTGAGGCAGAGTAACCCAACGGAGGCAGATGCAGTAACACAGAACGTCAAAGGCATAAAGGTAATTGATAATTTTTCTTCGGCTTCTCTCCTTGATCATATCTTACCTAGCTTGAATGACACATACAACCAAAATAATAAACTCAGTTGCTTTATTTTTTATAAGACATCTAATCGGTTTAACAGA
>JAHZNB010002993.1:0-22337 GCA_027744295.1 Callyntrura guangdongensis | reverse complement strand
CGTCTTTAATTAGCACAAAATAGTACCGTCTAACAATTTAACTTTTCTCTTTTATAGTTAACCTTGACGAGAATTATTGGACAAGCAGGAGAAAGTAAAAGTGTCAGTCAACGGGAGGGAAAAGTATTTTTGTACGGATGTGTATTTTATCGCAGGCGGTAAACGTGCAGAGGTTGGTTTTTATGAGGATTAGTCTGATCGTAATGTCTGTAACCGTGTCCAACCTTCCCCAATTTTTGTTGGTAAAGACAAGAAATTTTGAAATTTACTCCAATGGTTGACTTGTGTAGATTAGCAAGTTTCCTCCCGCTTGGTAATTCCAATATGGGTTCTAGTTGGATCAAAAATTGTTTTCAGCGACAGGCATTTGAACATTCTAACGATCCTTTTTTGCAACGTGCAAACCATTTATTATTATTTCTCTCTCTGATTTCCTCCATTACTCCATCAATAATCAAACGCAATAATTCCTTTGCAAATGCATACACATTTCTTATCTCTTTCCCCTCTCTCCAGCTTTCCCTGAGTTTTCACTGTGAGAGAATGATATGAATTGATGATGTTCCATTCTGTCAGCAAGATAACTGACATGAACTCCTTTTCAGCGGGAAAGTGGGATATTTTGCTGATGCTGCAGAGATAGTTCTGGTACGGTACTTACAGTTGTTGGCATATCATATATACCAACCAGCGAGGACAAAAGGTAAGGAAAAGGCACTAATGTGCCTGAATATTCCGTTTCCCAAATCCCAAAGATATGCCTCACGATACAGAGCATGTGTTGTGGGCAAGTACCCAAGCCTGCTCCTATGTTGAGCCATGTGCTTCACAACCAGTCCATTTTACTCTGCAATGTCCCGTTCTCAAAAAGAGAGAGAAAAAACTGCAGGCTTGGTTGCACCCGCTGCCGGAGAAAGAATAAGAGAGAAAAAAGCAATGATTTTTTTTGGTTCAATGATGAGGAGTTGAATTGTTCAGCATCCCAGTCTCACAATCACCTTCACTGTCTATGCATTCATTTCCTTTTTGTCCGTAATGGGCTCCCGGTAGAATCTATTGACCTGGACGTTCACTCACAGTCTAAATATATATACGTTTGTGTATCTATAATTTTGGTAGATGGTTTTAAGTTTCAACTATTCCACTCTTCCTGTCGGTTTTCCGGCTGAAGCTTATATACCTTCCATGGTCCGTTTCCATTGATGCCTGTAAAATATCACCGCTCTGTTACTGCGGTATATGATGGCAGCAGCCCGAATCTACAAAATCACATTCATATATGTAGAAGGACAAACAGAACAAAAAAAGAACATGAAGCTATCATATCGTATATCTGTCTGTTCCTGTCGAGGATGGAGGGATTCACTACTAGTTAGTCGTATTACGTCAACTTGTGTCTGTTATTATATGAAAGCGATAGAAGGTTTTTATAAGAGCGCCATTTTTGCTACAGGCAAAAGTAAGCCTGCATTGTTCTCTGGCTCCACTACTTCCACCACCCGCGCTTCACTTTCTTTGTGATAATTGCCCTGTGTAGGTGGTGGTGGCGGTTGGCTGGTGAAAATAAATGGAGATGTGATGTCAGGAAAAATTACTGCTACCGGTGGTGGTGGTACGTACGTGTGCATTTCTGACGATCATGATGATAATGATGATAATGCCTGTTAAGGAGACTGCTACACTTTTGATGCTTTGGTTTGGTCGGGGGAGGGGGAGCGGATGGTTCTCGGGCTGCGATGGGAGATAGTATAGTGTAGAAGGTGGTATATGGTCGAAGGCTGGTGTCACTGCCTAAATTCATTGGTTGCTTCCTTCCTGCACGTATTTCCTCCGAATATCATTCTATTGAAACTTGTGGGAAATGAAAGCACCGGAGCATAACTCAATGAATGGTGCATTAGAGTAACTGTCTATAAGAGTTTAATGGAGGATTGTGGAGGGAAATTCAGGAGGATGTAGATATGTATGCATGTATATATTTATTGCGCTTTAATTTCGACTACTGACTTTGGCTAACCGACAGAGGTTTGGTTAAAGTACATCTCTGCAAGNATGTATGCATGTATATATTTATTGCGCTTTAATTTCGACTACTGACTTTGGCTAACCGACAGAGGTTTGGTTAAAGTACATCTCTGCAAGAGATAAAAAAAATTGTAAGTTTGACTTTGCGTCTGTATGAAAGGATTTATAAATGCAGAAGCGGTTGTAGTATAGGCTTATAGACATTTTTTATGTGGATGGATAAATGATGATGACAATGACTGGCTGATATTGAGGTGGGGAGGAATTGGTGGTAATTTGACTTATCAGTAGTAGGCCGGCATAATGGCTAAATACCAACCATTTCTGGAAATGCTCAAGCTCAGGTAGAGATATATCTTTTTACTTCTTTTGTTGGATTTTTTTTGTAGAACTTGTGAGAGTCGTCGAGGACAGTAACTTTTGTAACTTTTTGTTGGCTGGAATGTCTATCATGTTTATTAGTGACGGTAATGGCATACACAAAGTCAAGTTATTATTGTCGTTAAGTACCTTGTTCTAATTTCGTTTTCAATTTGGACAAGCCACGCGATAGAATTTGGCGTTTGTGTTGATGTTGATAGGCGGCGGCGGTGAGTGGTACTTAGGTAGTGTAGTAGTGATCATAATAATAACCGTCATTTTTCGAGCATCTTTACTGTTTGCTGTAAATAAAAGGCACTCGTCCTTTTTCCAAAGCAATTGTTATTAAATCTGAAAGGGTAGTGCACACACACAAACAATGGACAATGGTTTGATATCTTTTAGTTTGTTGGCAGATTTATTTACCCACTCCTCTCTTCAGAGAGAGAGAGAGAGTGTGTGTGTCCTCCTTTCTTTTATAATTTCTGAAGGAGAGAAAGCTGTCGTGGAATATAATAGGAGTTGGTGTGTGGGTAGTGTATGGTGCTGCTCTCAGGGGGCGATACAATCTGAGATTGTGTTTATTAAAGAAAATAATAAATGGAGACAATGGCAATAAAACAATGTGGATGTAGTCGTAGTAGTGGACGCTTTTTGTGGGCTATTGCCTTGTCTGGGATAAACGAGGAAAGTATCTGCAGGTTATTTGCAAGCCTGGCTTTGATGAGAATGGACATTGTGCGTTGGTGGACGCAGTCTCAAAGTGTAATTCTATTAAGAACGGTTATTCTTTCTTCTCCTTTGTACCTGTCAGCTTTTATGGGCGGTAAAATAATTTTATTTCAAACACAATTCAACACAGACGAACTGGGAATGTGTGTCGTCGTAACTTTTACACTTTTGTTCGTCTGACTTCCACCCTTTAATTATTGGGGACAATTAGAAGATAAAATTACGGCATCAAAATGCCTTCTTAATCGGCCATTTTTAAATTGGGGAAAGTCATTTGGGTTAAGTTCCGTACGAATATAACAGTATGTAATTACTACCAACTACCTATTCCAACCTACAACTTCTACAAAGACAAAGTGTGTTGGAAGTTATGTCACCGTCGTCGAAATCTATCAACTAATGCAATAGGAATCTTGAGACTATCGAAATTTCCGAAAAATGTATGATCAATGGTTACATTTTTCAACTTGTTAATTGGCTTATTTTCGGAATTTTCGGTACTCGATTAAGAGTAGTAGCACCAACCGTTTTGTGATTCCTGTAGGTATCATCACTCTGTTTTGTGTCTAATTACTAAATTTAGTGGTGATTACCGTGTATTTTGATATCGTGGTGTGTTACACACCGTGTGTACGGTTTAAGTTGATGAGGAATCTGGAGTTATAAAAATGTAATCAATGGAGTACTTATAATTTGCAACAGTATTGTAAGTAGTAGTCTGTAAAAAAAATACAATCTTTTCCAATTCTGGCTATGTACCCACTTCACTTTATATTATAATTCAACGGAGTGATGACTGACAAGGTATTGAGAAATAATCTAGTTTGAATTGAGACGACATTGACAAAAATAAATTGATTCCTTGGGGTATTTCTCAACTTTGCTTAGGATTCCGTTTCATGACTTTGTTTTTATAAGTGGTCCAGTACTAGTAGGCAACTTTCTTATACCAAGGACGCCACGAGAGAAGGAAAAAAGTATGGTGAAACGCAAATAAATGTGAGGGAAAGCTGCCAAAAACTCGAAAGTTGAATTCTATTATATTTACATTACATTAGACATGATGAATCGAATGTTGAAATGAAAACATTCGATATACTTATTTATTCCACTCCATGATGGGTACGTGTCTAACTCCACGCGACAATCAACTATAGCTGTTCAGTGAGTAAGCCATTTGTCGTCGAGATCAATTCTTTCCACATTTTCACAGAAAAATGCATTAAAATTTCACGCAGTATATATCTTGTCGTCCAAAAACGTTTCCCTAAGGAAAACAGTCAATTGTGCATTGGATTTTGGAGGAAGAAACATGGATATTGTTTGTAACATGTTACCAACATGGCTAGATACTGGATACCATCAATTTTTGCTTATTTTACTCTTTGAGTAACTTGAAAGCCTTAAACTTAATCTACCAAACTACAATCGGGTTTAATCTGTGCTAGATGGTAAGGCCGGAATCAGTTCATGGACTCCACAGTATCGTATCACCACCACCACACGTGTTTGTCGGTTGTGAAAAATTCACAAATGTAATACATGGACTTTCTCCAGACGTTGATATACATTTTAAACAGCAAGCTGTTCTCATAAAACACTTACACAGGGTGAAACGAAAGTAACGAAATGGTTGAAAGTGGTGAAGGGAGTTTCTTCCTACACAACAAGTCACACTAACGGGAAAAAAATATTGACCACCCAAACGCTTCACAAATCATCTTGTCGTATGAAAACATATGCCGTCGCGGAAATGAAATTTATCGACATGTTGGGCATATAATCGAGAAAAAATTAAGATAAAAGTGAAAGAAGCAACATGTACAACGGACGCGAAAGAAAACATCGAAGAAAGCTTGGCAAAGAAAATAACGAAATAAGAAAAACACTGCAGCACTGATACTAGGAATTTCATTCGCATTACGCACACATGCATGGAAAATGAAATTAAAGAAGGATGACCGCACGACGAGGATGATGACGGCCAGCAAGATGGGAGATGTGTATTTTGTCTCCCTGTCATTACCTCCAGGTTCTTTACCCAAATTACCAGCAGTTTCCTAAAGTGCCTACGCAGAGAATGAAAATCTGGAGGAAAGTACGCGTGGATTGTATCTGTACACATACACACCCTCATTTTCCTTTTTTGGCAAGTGTTCAGCAGCGTTTGAGTAACAGGGTTCCGTACAACTTGGAGGGATCGAATGAACGAACAATACTACTGCAGACATATGTACCTATGAACACTTTCATCATGTTTTTGAGTGGGTATTCTTCTTGGTGCCGCCTGAAAGGCCATAAAGTTTGCATAATGTTCATTCTTCATGACACATTGCTTCGATGGCGTATTCCTTCAAGCAAAAAATTTAATTTACATGTAAAATACTATTACAGTTTACAGACGAGTGCCTCCGGTTTCACTGGTGCAAAAAGCTGTACCTACCCACACACGCGCGTGGTAAGAGGACTTTTGTGTTCACTTCACTTGGTATACTCCCACCTGCAATCATTGAAAATCAGAGAAATTTTGTCCCATTCACGTTTGTGTGTACTACGGGCGTGTTTACTGAAAAAATGTACTTTTTCCTATTCTGGTTCTGTTGTTGGCAATCGAAAGACATTCTTCATTGGTGTGTACCAACCAGGTCGTATATTATGCTTGACGATTTTTTTATGATTTTCCCGAGAGACGTGTGCATCTAAGAGAAAAATGGGGAAATTACTTTTCTTTTGCTGTTGCATGGCAGCAATAGCTTCTCTTCTGCTTTTTTGAAGAAGAAAAAAAATCGCGGTATGAGACTTTAAATTGGCATAAATAAAGGTACGAATGACGTATAAAAAGAACGGGCAATTTACGACAAACCGTTTTTACATGCAACACAAAACACATCCATGAATAGGTTCTTACTCAACAGCTCTCTCTCTCTTTACCACCTACACACCAGCATATTTACGCGAAATGTAACGCGGGTTCCTTGCTGCTTATTTGTGTATCTCGAGAGGAATGTCAGCAGTCCACTTTTGGATGCCACCATTATCGACGATTTATGACAGGAAAGACACAGGCTGCAGACCCATTTATTTTTTTGGGCACCGTCTTGTTTAGATCTTTAAAAGATGTATGTAAACAAAACTGACGTATTTCCCTTTTGCAGCATTCAACTTTATGGATGAAGCTATTTTAGTGTAAAGCAGAGATATGTACGTGGGGTCTCGCCCTCTCTCTCTCTCTCTCTTTCTCTACGTGTTTTACGGTTTTTGTTGACTTGATTTTTTACAGCGCAGCAGAAGTGAAAGTAACGCGACGATGAATTGTTTCGTTTCCTGTCGCCTGATGATAATTTCATCGTCCTTTTTCAGGCCCCATTTGGCGGGAACACCAGTGATGATGTTGATGACCAAGTAGAGTGGAAAACTGGCAAAAACTCATAAAAGCGTATGTCTGTGTTCAATTGAGTCTGTGAAGTCCGCATATTGCACCAATTTTCTTGTCTTGTCTTACGAGCGTATAAACATGTGGCAATGATAACAGCTCTTGTTGTACAATTGTAATTTAATGCGTACATAAATTGAAGTGTACATTTAGTAATACGTACATAAAAACGTTTGTACAAGCTTTCATCAAATAATTACGATAACGTTTCTACAAATGACATCGTTACACAAGGGAACATTTTTATCGATTCGTTAACTACTCCGACAATTTTATTTTTTTCTATAAAAAACCAGTCTGACAAAAGGAGGCAGTCATTCAACGAATGGGAATGTGTTCATCAATTTTATGGTCTTATTGAATGGATGTAAGTTTTTTCAGGATGAATTCCATTTCCGCATATTGCACCAATTTTCTTGTCTTGTCTTACGAGCGTATAAACATGTGGCAATGATAACAGCTCTTGTTGTACAAGTAGTATTTAATGCGTACATAAATTGAAGCGTACATTTAATACGTGCATAAAAACGTTTGTAGAAGCTTTCATCAAATAATTACGATTACGTTTCTACAAATGACATCGTTACACAAGGGAACATTTTTATCGATTCGTTAACTACTCCGACATTTTTATTTTTTTCTATAAAAAAAACCAGTCTGACAAAAGGAGGCAGTCATTCAACGAATGGGAATGTGTTCATCAATTTTATGGTCTTATTGAATGGATGTAAGTTTTTTCAGGATGAATTCCATTCTTGTTTTAATGCGTAAGTCAAACTGTGATATAAACTTATATCCTGTTTGATGATGAAACTGCCGTTATTTGTGATTTCATAAAAAACAACAAAAAATAGTGTAAGATGGATGATAGATGTTGAATGTACCCAAAAAATAATACTAAAGTCAAGTTATACATGTAATAACCCATTTCCGTCTGTATTTGATAGCCTCATCCTTCCTGTATTTTATCATTCACCATCTTTTGATGCAGAACTAACTCTGAAAGATGACGTCTTCAAGAAGTTGGCTTGTTGTTGGCACGCAAGAAAGTTGTACGAGGGAAAAGGGTAAAAATGATGAGTGATGAGAAGAAGACTGTGAAGTCGGATCCTTTACGATGTGAGGAAATGAATAATACATGAGATTTGATTCCATTTTCTCTTGTCTTTCGTTTCCCCTACGGGGAATACTACAAGAAGGGAAAGGAAGTGCTTGAAAATCTTTGAAAGAGGGTTGCTTTATATTACAACCAAAATTTTAAGTATTATAGTGCCTGCTCGTCAAATAATTTTATTTTTTTGCGAATTTGACAAAACCCCACCAAACCAAGGATAGCAATTTAGTTACAGAATATGTAACACGACTACAGTCAAAAACACATTTTCACGTATCCATCTATCATAATATGTGGGTTTTGTATATTGTTCACCCTCTGTACCTGTTTCTCAACAGTGACTTCATTTTCTCGTGATGATTTTTATGTGGAAAAGCTGCGTGACTTTGAAACGCAGGTTCATCAATATTTCATTACAACTTTCCAGACTGTTGTTGTCAAAAGATACTTTTCTCTTGGGTAGGTATGATGATGATGATCGATGGCTGTGATATTGTGAACGCTACTTTGGGGGATTTTGCACAAAAACGAGCGTTGTAAGTTGCGCTTAGGAGCTAGTTAATTTAACTTAGATTTACGTATTGTAAGTCTGGGAAAAGGTAACGGGATAAAATTTGATTGACATTGACAATGTATATAATTTATGGCGTGGTATGTAAAGATGTGCAGAGAATGTTCAGAACGTTGTTTCGGTTTAAGTTTTAACGCCGTCTCTTCAATAGACATGCATTTTATTGCTTTTCCCATCCTATGAGGAGCACTATTGAAAATTCTTTCACTGACAACTAGCTATTTTGTTGAGAAGGTTTAACAGGCTTACCTACTGTCAACATTAATACTAGCCTAATCATTCATTGGTGTCATGTCTAAAGCACGCAGAACACAATAATGCACAGGGCTGCTGCCTGCTACCTTAAATAATTTTACTATAGCAGCAGACTTGCAAATTTTTTGGGAAGTATATCTAGCGAACAATGCAAATTAGGTAGGTATTGGTATTGACGTAAAATACGTGCCTATATGTGCGCAGTCCGGGGAGAATAGGACGTAAGTAAGTATGCCGAGAGGCAAGTTTTTCTATCAATTTCATGTCTGGTTGACAAGTAATTGAAACGAAAATCAAATTATTGTATAATCAACAGCATACATGTCAACTTACTGATATGGCTGACTTTTTTCCAACTGGAACATGAAAAACGTGTACTCATTAATTTCAGTTTTGCTCCATACATTTTGGCTATTTACACATGGGTACACATGTGGAGAGCGAGTCTTTGGTCAACAACACGACGACACCCCCGACCGAGCTTTCCAATAATATTCCGCTCTACGTAGACTTGCATTATTTATTATGGATCAAATTTATGACAGAGTTACCTATTTTAACAAAAAAATTGAAAGCGGAAATTAATTGTCCAAATCGTATGACGTGTACCTTATATACCTACATCCCAATTTATTTCACACCACGGCAAACTTCCGAAGAGACGTTATTTAAGCGTACGTTTTAATGGTACAGTTAGTAGGGTGAGGGTGTAAATTACAAGGTACAATTTGACGGTTGTACTCGCACTCTTGGTTTTTTAAGATCTTCCCAGTATTTAACAAAAGGCTTGTATAAAATACCTTCAAAATTGTTCCGGGTTAAACTCACACAAGACTAAAGTTTATGTAATTGTCTCGTTTACTTTCCCAATTTCGTCCAAATTGCCGCTGGTTTGTATGGCCATTGTCATCCAAATAAATTACAGTTCTAGTTCTACTACTTATAGGGCCACGTTTTTAATTCTGGAAAGCTTGTTCATCCACACACAGAATAGTTTCGCAACAGTTTCTTTTCTATTGTCTGTGTGTGCTTTCCGGGGAATTCTTGCTGTTCCACTGTCTCATTTCTCGAGTTACGACAATGCCTCCTGCCTGTGTGCTCCTGGTGAGATACCGAGTTTTCTTTAACTTTTCTTCCAAGTCACTATGTATGTATGTACATAGGTGGTGTGTATGATACCTATTGAACGGCTATAATTTGGACTTTTTGATACAATGACCCAAAAAATCGAAATTACACTTCAGAACAGGAAACAATTTTAAGTATACTTTTCGAAAAGTTATACTTTTCGAAAAGTTTGTTTGTCCCGTTGTGTCTAGTATGTACGCCATTCAGTTTAAGAGAATGGGAGATAATTATGTGTTATATATAATTGGGTTTTAGGTGGACTTTTAAAAAGTTTGTTCGAAAAGCGTGATTAATGAATTGAACATACTTCTGGAGAACAAGCCTTTCGGTTTTTATAAAAAAGATTATAGACGGGTTTTCTTTAAAATACTTTTCTTGTACGCCTGCCTCAAATGCCATTATCTCTGTCTTGGTGAAAATTATAATGCACTTCAAACACTATAGGAGGTTATTATTCTGCGAAAGTTGGATGATTATTTTTTCGTTTAAAGTTCTTTCAAGGACATGTAACGCATTTTTCGCAATCTCAAATGTCCGACAAAGAATTGCTTGTAAACCCCTGTAATTTTGAAACATAATCATTTATTCGATGCAATGCGCTTGTAGAAACAACAGAATCCATTAATTACTAATTAGATTAAAATACTTTCATAAACTCCCGCGGATTCTTGCTACTAAGGATGCTAACAACGACAACTCACACGCACCACTTCTTCTTTTCTAATCTCCTCCATATTGTTCTAATTTTCAGGTTGTTTGCCTTTCAAAAGTTTGTAGTTAGTTCCTTTTGTAATTATAGCGGAAATCAGGACAAACAGATTCGATGGGATTGTTCGAACGTTTAGTGCGACGACGGCGTAATTGCTATTTTAACCTCTTTCACAGATGAAAGAGATCTCTGTTCTTTGTTCTCATTGGTAGATATGTGTACCTACATTAAATTACCTATTTTTGCTTTCCCGCTGAGAAAAACATATATAGAGAGGCGTGTGTGTGTGGAGTGAAAGTGTTCCGAACTAATTAAAATCAATGAAAAAGTTTGCATCGTTTCAAAGTTCATTAAATTCCAATATTCTTACAAGTCCACACCCTTCTCCACGAACAGCAAACAACGCCAAAACTCTGACGACAACAACATCATATCGCTTTGCTTTTAAACTGTTTTATGTGTGTAACGTTCACCACCCTCCTCTTGTTTCAAAACAACGGCGGTCGCTTTATACTTTCTGACATTTAATTTGCTTTCCTTGCATATATTTAGGTCGTTTCGTAGGGAAAACGTACAAAGTTGTTGAACAAGAGAGTCTCTCTGTAAAGTTGTGAGAGAGCTTTCAAAATTAGTTTTTTAGACTAAACCAAACATTTTCTCTTCATCCAATCTCTTCACTCTAATGAAATTTGAATGGAAAATGTTTGCATGAGAGGGGCCTGTATACAGCACAATTTGTATGTAACATGTTTACTCTCTCTCGGTGTGTTGTGATCCAACGTCATGTTTATGTCAGCCCGCATTGCCAACAAACCTCTAAATTGGTTGGATTGGAATGGGTCTCACTGCTTTTGATCAAGGATCATTAAAATGAAATTACGGTTCATTTTAATTTTTAATGAAGTTAGTGTGTATGTACCAACGGAAACGATGCGGGGTGAAAGAGACAAAAGTATAAAAAATATGGGTTTGTATCATGTCAGGGTGAATTTGGGAGCAGACTGCAGAAAATTAGTTTTTCATTTGATGAAGATGTCGACTGTCACATATCAAGGAAGCAGTATATACATCTTTGTCACGCAATGGAAAGAGAGATAGGGATTGAGATCTAGGTTTCATTCATAAAAAAGTGTGAAACTTCGAAATGGAGGGGAGAGATGCGGGAGGTTTTTTGGAGTGGGTGTGTGAGAGCGTGTCTAGAGGAGAAAGTTTTAAGCAATTGGATGTGTATGTGTAGAGACGTACAGTTATACTTAAACATGTACCGTTATGCCGTAGTAGGAGGAAATGTGTAACCGCCCAATTCCTTTTTTTACTAATTACAGTTCCGCCTCTAGTTTGGGAGACACAAGTAATGGCAGTCCTGGCAGCAAACTGGAAAGTCGGCAAGGTGGAGAGCTGATAAAGAATGAGGAGACTCGAATCCGGGATCTAATTATCACCTTAAAAACAGAGCGCGAAGCGGTAAAAAATACGGTGGCGGAAGTGGAAAGCTGGAGCCTGGAATCCCTATATCCATTCAAGCCTCCAAGTCCGTGTGATATTTTGGAGGCACGGAAATTGGATCTGGAAACTGCTGTTTTGATGCAAGAGCTGATGGCAATGAGAGAAGAGAGAGCGGAGCTCCGAGCCCAACTTTTTCTTTTGGAGAAAGAGAAAGCTTCCCTTGAACTTCGGCTACAGAGCCATGAGACACAAGAGGAAGCCTACAAGGCTCGTATTAACTACCTCAAGTCAGAAATCATGGATTATCAAAACTCTATTTCAGGTATATTAACTAAAAACATTAGTTTCCATATGGTATTGCATAGGAAATGGAATATGAAGGTGATAACCGCTTTTGGCAAGAACAGCTAATCAATTTCGTATTTTTGTTGGCGTCCATGTGTGATTTATGTGATAGCTGACTTATGATGTTAAGGCTATAAGTTAATTTTCCTTTTGTTTTTTCCCGTATGACGTTTTTTTTGTATAGATCCACTGACACAACAAAAGTTACTTCAGTTGAGTCCTGACGGGAATGCTAACAGCGGTGGAGCATCTAACCCGGGAAATGTGTCAAGTGTAAATCCAGTTGAAAGGGAAATAGTTCTGAAGAAGCGTATCCAAGAGCTGGCTAGTGCTCTCGAGAAAGTCACACATAACTCGAAAATGAGGGAAAAGCAGAATCATGAAATGATTAGTGAACTAAAACGAGCTAATGGGATCTTGATTGAAACTCTCGAGGCTGTCAAGCGGAAATACCAGTCTCGTATACGCAAGATGGAGGAACAAATTATGGCAATTATGGAACGACATTCAATGCAGCTCAAACTACATAAGGATAGAATCCATTACTTGGAGTTGGAAAACAAAGAACAAAGGAGTCAGCAACAACTAACGTCGGACTAAAAACGTCATGTATAATCGCATAAACTGCTTATAAATCAATAATACTTACACATAAGCCTACATGGCCTAACTTGATAACTTATGATCTTTAGTGTTCTATATAACTGGTAATAACTTTAGTCTAGTCCTCCCGTCTAGTTTTTCTACGTAAATTGTCATCAACCCAACGAAAGCTAGTATATAGTATATATAGAGGACAAGCTAAGTTGCTTGCTTGACAAGTTCGTTTACAATGGTGTGGTACAAGTTTGTTTTTCATTCAATCTTGTCGTTTTCGTTTCAAAATACATATAAGATTACATTTTCTCTTTTGTATACATTTCGTGCGCTTTTTATATCTCTTGAAATCGAGTCCGATATATTCAACCGATATATCCTATAATGGTACGAACGTGAGCTAAGTTTATCTCTTTTTAAAAGCAACAAGAAAGTCAATCAATCAGCGAGCGTTTTCACTAAACTTGTCACCATTTGACAACGACTCGGCCATGGCATAACGCCGTGTCCTTGCTACAGAAAAGTATTAATAGTTACCTACACATTATTCTATTTATATTATGTAAATATGGTACCGTACAATCGGCGATTAAAATATTGGAACAATAATTACTAATCCATTTCATCACGTTCATAAGAACTCCTTAGTATGTCAGTTGTCCCAGTTTATCGTGTTCATGGTCGTAGGAGGACCCAAGTCTATCCGATTTTTACAAAATATATTGACAATTTATTACTTTAATTTTAATGGATTTTAAGAAACAAAACTTGTGTTTTGATAAAACTGAGTCCCGATCCTACTGTTAACGTATATTGTATGTAACTGGTAGGCGGTAGGTTTGTAGGTAATCTATTATTATAAATCTAAAAAGTTACTTGTGACTTGTATAATAATAAAAAATAAAAATAAGATGATTACTCTTGATTATTTTCTTTTTGCTAGCAGCGATTATACATATGATAAAATATATTAGTGTTTAATGACTCATTGAAACCATTCTAATTTATAAGAAAATGCAATTTCCGAGACACTTATAAGATGAGACGGATAAGATGAGTCTCGCTATTATATAAGCCAATCTTGGTAACATGTAAGTGTGCACACATCTTTCCTTAACCCGGAACTGTTTCGCAGTACAATAATCACAACAAATTACGGACATAAAATTTATTGAAGTTGAAATGACTTGGCATTAGCAATATCAATCGTTTAGAAATACTGAGTAGTTCCAAAGAGCCGTGTATAATTCTTAAGTTAACCGTGTTTACCGAAGTCAATCGAAATCTTTCAATCTATATGTTGTTTACCCTTCTAAATTAAGTAGGTAATGTTTATGACTCCCACTGAATGTCAAATTATACGCGTGCAATTACTATATGTCTGTACAGGATTTATTCTTGAAATAAACTGAAAGAAAACTTTTCTCGCTTTCTTTCTTTTGTATTTATTTGTACAAAATAACGAAATTTAATCATACGCAGAAACAACAAAACTGCTAATCATAATTTTGACACCCTTATGACACCGTCAATAAACGAGTATAAATTTTCCAGTGATGTCATGATGTCAGTAAATTCAATCAGTATGTGCAGCATCCACATGTAATAATGTAACCAAAAACGTTATGTCGCCGTCGCCTGTATAACAAATTTAACTCAGCGGCTGTGGGCCTATAGGTTCATCGTCGTCGTCGGTGTCCGTTTGCATTTGCTCTGGAGAATTATTCATTTCTTGTGGCGGAGGTTCCGGGGGCGAATCGGGTTGTTCGTCATGTTCTGCCGTATGCTCCTTGGGTTCTGTATCTTTGTCCTGTCTGACATTTTCTTGTGGAGATGCAGCTTGCCGAGGAGGGGACGGGATATACTTGGGGTGTTGTCTCTCTAAAATTTCTTCTAATGGTGTGTCATCAACGGCCATTGCTGCAGCCCTGGCGCGTTCTGCTTCTCTTTCTGCTATTCTACTTTCCAAGTGTATGCAGGCACGTTCTATTTCATAATTTTTACTGACGAGTCCAACCCATGAGCTTTCCAATAATTTCAGTTGTTCACCAGCATTTGTTTGACTGCTCTTTCTTTGCCAATTTATTTCTTGAATTAGACGTCTGGAATAAAGGAAAACGATAATGAAATACGAAAAATCTTTTATTTAAGCGACGTTATTTTCCAAAATTGGAGAGTATGTATTAAAAAGTGAATTTAGGTAGTCATTTATCTTAGTACTGACTCACTTGAGATCATTTAACTGCTTCTGTGCCTGAGTTACCATACGTGTAAGGACTTCCAAATATGATTTCCAAGTTTCGCAGCTGTAGTCCACCATTAGTTCCAAATTGCCTATTCTGTTCACAGAAAAAACAGTATAAAACTTGTGATTCCAGTTTCCAATATGCTCCGTATTTCAGAAAAATGTATAATACGACTGGCGATTGTCAAACAAAAAAACAAATGCACATTACCTTGTTGATTGATGCTCAAGCTGAGCATACGAATTGTCCACACATTCACTCCATGCTGACATGTCTGTAAGTTTTCCTGCTGGTGGAGGTGGAAGTTCGTATCGTTTCATACTTAAAACCTCCATTGGAACACGTTGTGCCAATCTTTCAAATTCCTTTTTCATAACATCAGTCTGAAATATTAAACAGACGAATAATCGATTAATTACCAGATAGAAAATCACAAGTAAATCATAAGTAGCATTAGCATGTGCATTTATTTACACAATGGCATGTCGGATAATAAGTTTGAATTTCATCTGTGAACAGAACTATTTAGCCGCATTACATTCTCTAATCTGGTGGCAGAAGAAATCAAATATTTTTATTGAAATTTTCGAGAGAAAAATTCTCCACGTACACACAAACTCCATACATACCTCAAATTTATGAAGCTCCAACGCTGAAAGATGTTCTAGGTAATTTTTTGTCGGGCGATACCGTTTTTTCTCATCTTCAATCATTGCCTGAACCTGAAACAAGATAAGCGTTTTTAAGTTCATTTGTCAGCCAATTTAATTTAACATGTCCGATAACAATGTAAATGTAAAAAAGTAAAAGTACGATTATGAAATTTACCATTTCCTTCATTCCAGGCTCCTCATATTCTGAATCAATGTAAGGTAAAGCGTCAACAACAATTGAATTCGATGATATATATTTAACATGTCCGATAACAATGTAAATGTAATAAATGTAATAACGTTTTTTAAAATTCTTCTGCTTCGCTTCGCTCATCAGAAGAACACTCCCCACCTCTGTAAAAGGTGTCTAGCACGCAAAAAAGTAAAAGTACGATTATATGAAATTACCATTTCCTTCATTCCAGGCTCCTCATATTCTGAATCAATGTAAGGTAAAGCGTCAACAACAATTGAATTCGATGATATAACCGGCCCATTGCTGGAGAGTAGTGCCAACATTTTTGAAACTACTCAACTTAAACCTTCCAAGTTTAACTTAACGACAACACAATTACTGAACTGTGAACTGGAACTCCTGATGATAACAACAAACTCAACACCACAACATTAACGGCTGACGTTGAATTTTAGACTGTAGAAACCACCAATTAAGTCCAGACTATTCTCCCGTTCTACAAAGTAATAATAAGGCACAGGTCATAACTTTTATTCTTTAGTCCTAATCTAATTATTAGTCCAACAACAATGCAAGTTTATTTATTTAAGACTTTTAGTTTAATTCAAAGTCATGTTGTTTTTGTTTTGAAAATTATGGACGTTTTGCTGCAGAACAACTTTTGCCGCAGTCGAATATGAAATAACCACTGAAAAAACTCAGGTCTCAGTATGCCCCTACACTAGAATCTTGTGTTCCCGCAAACCTTTCACTTATTATATCCATTAGAGCTGCATGCGTTTGATGCAGAAAATTCTGAGCAGATAAGAGACACGCGAGAGTACCCTCGTGGACAAGGAAGAAAGTAACCAGTGAATGGGTCTTGCTTTGACGGCTCCCAAATCCAAATTTTTGAGCATGCAGTGGTATTACACTAGCAGCAGCTTGAATCTCTCTCTATCTCACAATAATTTTTTCTTATGTGCATGCGAAGCAAGCAAGTCAATCGTATTGCCAACCAAGTAGGTCTTGGGAGTATTGGCTTTTAGGAGCATTTGGTTGCTTCATGTAGTTTACCGGAATTTATTGGAGAAAAAACATTCAAAATGGTAAGTTAATTTGGGATTTAAGACGCGATTGAAGCAGTCATCTTGCAAATTTTCTAACGTGCTAATTACTGAAATTTTAAACGTCATTAGAATTCAATAGTACTTCATTTACGGTTGTGTGAAGAAAAAAATTAAATTGATTTTATTTCGTGTGGGGATTAGCACCGGCCGACACTTATTGATTTGTGATTAAACTAACTTTCTAAATTGTTATTCTTCATTCTTTAAATAAATACAGAATCGTTAGTTTTGGTGGGTGTGTAGAAAAACCGTTAATATTTTTGTCTCGTTTTTTTTTTGTTTCAGTCGGTGTCAATAGCAAGACCATTAATTAGTGTCCACGATGAAAAGAACGCTGCGACGGGGAACAATGTCGCCCTTCCAGCGGTCTTCAAGGCTCCAATTCGACCGGACATTGTCAACTTTGTCCATCAAAACATGTCAAAGAATGCACGTCAAGCTTATGCTGTGAACGTTGACGCTGGTAAGTACAAGACATACAACAATAATTTTACTTTGATCCAATTAGGTCATGAGTAATGGTGAATTGATTTTCAAGTTGGCAATTAGTAAAGTTAAAAGTAATAAAATAAAATGTGGCACTTAATGTCCCGTGGCGTCACTGTACTAATAGTACACTGTGTTGACTACGTCCTATAAAGTGCAATAATAAAGTAGCTGATCATAACGTTCTTTGGGGACCTAATCATGGTTCTTCAAAGGGCATAGTCACCTTACATTAATTTTATTTGAAATATTTTAAAAATGTCTTAATAATACAGCTTAAGTATAAATAGTTTCAGAATAACATTTCATATGAGTAATTGTATTTTTTATTTGCTTTATCATAGGTCACCAAACCAGTGCGGAATCTTGGGGAACTGGAAGAGCGGTTGCGCGTATTCCCCGTGTCCGTGGTGGTGGTACTCACCGCTCTGGTCAGGGAGCCTTCGGTAACATGTGTCGTGGTGGACGCATGTTTGCTCCAACTAAAACTTGGCGTCGGTGGCATAGAAAAATCAACGTAAATCAAAAGCGATATGCTATCTGTTCCGCAATCGCTGCTTCGGGTGTTCCTGCTTTGGTCATGTCTAAGGGGCACATGGTTGGAGAAACAGCGGAGCTTCCACTTGTGGTAGCCGACAAGGTCCAAGAGTATGACAAGACCAAGCAAGCTGTTATCTTCTTGAAGCGGTTGAAAATCTGGAACGATATTGCAAAGGTAAAATTATCAGGGGAACTTGTGAACTGTTATAATTTCAATACATGATGATTTAAAATGTATACGCTATTATGAAAAATAATGAGATCGAACTTGCCCTCTCTGAGTCGTAGTAGTTGTCCAAAAAATACATTATTAACTTGGAAGATGTTAACAATATTTGTTCATTCACTCTGTAGGTTTACAAGAGCCAGAGGAATCGTGCTGGAGTGGGAAAAATGCGTAATCGCCGTCGAGTGCAACGTAAAGGACCTTTAATTATTTACAACAAGGATCAGGTAAATTACAATAGTAGTAGCATATTTTGAAAAATTCCAGAAGTTGTGATGAGTTAAAACTTCGGTCCGTGTTTATGAATTACTTGATTTCTAACGAAGTTCTGATATTACTGTAATTCAATCATACACATTTCGCATTCATTTATAACGGTATGTTAACGGTAATTCTCGATTTGTGTTTAGGGATTGTCTAAGGCTTTCCGTAACATCCCTGGAGTTGAAACTATGGATGTTAATAAAATTAACTTGTTGAAATTGGCTCCTGGTGGTCACGTCGGACGGTTTTGTATTTGGACCGAGTCTGCGTTTAAGGCATTGGATTCACTTTATGGAACATGGCGCAAAGATTCTGAGCAGAAAAAGGGTTACAACCTCCCTATGCCTAGTATGTCTAACACGGATCTTGGACGTTTATTGAAATCTGAAGAAATTCAGAAAGTGATTAAGGCACCAATGTATGCATCCATTAATTTAAATTAATGTCATCTTATTTTCCATTCCGTACTACAAATCACTCAGTTAAGTGTTAATTTTTTTAAATGTACAGTAAGCGAGTTCCACGAGCCCAGACTAAGCTTAATCCACTAAACAACATGAGGGCCATGAACAAGTTGAATCCATTCGCCATTGTCACCAGGCGTGCCGCTATCATTCGTGAACAGGCTATTAAGAGAAGGAGGGAAGCTGGTCCAAAGGTAAATATGATTTCAAACTACTGCTTATAATATTTTATGTAATAGTGTAAACAGCAGTGATGATTTTGAAACTTCAGGTCCGTGTTTCTGACTATCATGATTTTAACGAAGTTCTGAGTAGTTTGCATAAAGAAACAATAGTGTTATCCTTAATTATTTGCAATTTTCGAGTGGCGTGGAAAGTACAACATAATTGGATTTTTGTTATTCCAGGCAAAGGCTCCAAAGCCAACTAAGGTGGAGGAAGTACGCAAGGCCATGAAGGATAAGGCAAAGAAGGCGCAAGTTGAACGAGTGAAGAAGGCTGACGCTAGGCTAAAGGCAAGAATAGAAAGGTTTAACAAGCGCGCTGCCAAGAAGAAAGATCAGAGGAAAAAGAACGCAGCCGCTGCTGGCGCCAAGAAGAAAACTGTCCCAGCATCCAAGCCAAAAGCAAAAAAATAAATTTTAAAATTATCAAATAAGTTTAATATCTGATTTTTTGCTTTGGACGTGGTCATTAAACCATTTTTCGAAACTGTCGTGTTTGTTTTAAAACTTATTTTTTTCATCTTGTCATGCTTACTTGCTAAATGCTCGAATAATTGTTAAACAGTAAAGTTTACTTGTTTATTATCAATATCAACAGCATTAACAACATTTATAGACATAAATACTAGGTTATAAACGCGATTTAATTACATGAAATGATATTTCCAATCAATTGTTGTGCCTATTGTAGAATTGATTTTTATTCATGAAACAAAACCGTGTCTTTTATAGCGAGAAGGAAAGGTACAGAATGGCAAAAGCGAGTTCAAACACATACAGAGATGTCGTAGCTGTTATTCCACCGTTGCTAGTACTTATGTTCTTGACACCAAAGGATTCCTCCGTGGACACCCATCCAACATACTCTTTGTTCTTGACACAAGAGGATTCCTCCGCGGACACCCATCCAACATACTCTTTGTTCTTTTTGTTTTCATTTTCTAACCATTTCTTGAGAGGTTCAAAGTAATCTAGCATGGGCTGAGCACTCATTGATCTCCCGCCAGTAATAACTTCCATAGCATCTTCCCATGGCTTGGATGCCCCCATTCGGAGCATAGCTCTGAAATCAATTTTTTAAAAACGAACAATACAAATGAGACGGACGCCACGACGATGCCAGCCTAAAAGCAGTTTCACAAAATATCTTGTTTCATTGTACCCCAGCTTTTCTCCAGCTTCCTTGCTTTTATAAATGTCACATTTGTGCAGGGGCTTCCCTCTTCCATAAACCGGGCTCTTTTGTTTCGCAGCTACGCATAGGGCTTCATGAAACTGGAACTGGAGGATCATACTGACAAAATATCTACATCGTAGTAAACAAGATTTTTTATTTAAAAAAATCTAGTAATAATTAATTAGTACATTTTATGTAAATAATTTAATTAGTGATTAACGGTATTATATATTGTGTGAACCTGATATAGGCATAGTTTGAGGCGAGGGTAATTAAATCCTCTTCGTTTATTTGGGTGCATTGTTTAATCCAAAAATCCTTCCGGTTGCACATGTCCCACGCACTGAATACATTAAAGGCAAATTTTACGATGTAATGTCGTCCCCGGCGTAGATACGGCTAACCAAAATTATACTGATTAATTTTTAATTATTAAAATACCTCGCGTGACACACAATATCCCGATCCTTGGGTTTTTCCAGAATTGAACCGTTCCAAAACTCCTCCGGCATGGCAGAGAGGTTCAACGACACAAAAAATCCTTCAGCTATTTTAGCCATCTGCAAAGGAGTCAAATCCTTTTCCAACATTTTTGGCGTCACATCAATTGCGGATTTTTCTGGATATGGGATCACCAGGTCGTACACATTTTCCCAAGTGTGGGCCCACATATTACCTAACAAGTGGGCTGGCATTGGCAGCTTTTTCGGGACAACAGTTTCACCATAACGCTTTCTAAGTTTGAATCGGACGTAGGCATGTAGTTCCTCGTAAAAGGGTTTCATTTGCTGCCATATTGTTTCAATGTCATCCCGAAATGTTTTTGAGTGGTACGCTCTAACTGTCAAATTCGGCGGCATCCGAAAAATCTAAAAAAAAATGTCGTTAAAAACTTGATCCAGTCCAGACATCTCCAATTTGGCTAATAAGATGAGTATAATAATAATAATATAATGTGCATGGCTTACTATTCATTTTGGCTGCGAGATCCATAATGGCCATCATATTGATAAAATCGGTTCTCATCTTCCTCCCCGACAAATCCCGCCACTGTTTCCAGTAAAATTTCAATTCCGCCGGATCCCGACTCTGCTTGAATATTTCCGTTAGCTCTGTGTGACACATCATCACATTGTGCCTGTAGTATTATACATTGGAGTAAATCGAATATCGCGTTGATAATAAGTAAAAGCATTGAAAAAAATAGAGAGACGTTCTTTCAACTGGACAGCGACATTTTTTTTTCAAAAAGAAATATAATTTTTAAAACACCAAAAAATTTAGACAGTAGTGCCGTGCCACAGTTAATAGCTTACCAGGTTCTAGCGTTAAATTGCACGTTTTAGGGTCCTTATATGAGCAAATCTTTGCCATCGAGTAAGTGCCTTCCATGGACTGCTTGGCGTCATTGTACTACGTGTACAAAAAAATAAACCCAATTTCCGGCAATTTAGTCATTTTGAAAATTGGAGAAAGTTGTGTTGAATTAGATCAGTTGTCGTTTTATATTTAAGCCCACCTTGCGAAGCTTGTCTTCTGGGAGGATTGACATGCCCAACACAGACATGAGCTTAAATTTCCGTTTGACAACGGGATCGTTAAAAGAACGCCAGTCAAATTTTCGTATCGACTCCACAGTAGCCTTCCAAAACCGCGAGTAGGAAATAGAAGCCTCCCCCTGGAACACGTAACCAATCAGAAAATTAAATCGGGCATATAAATCTATCATTTATGGCGCCGAAAATCAATCTTGCTCCTCTACTACTTCTCCTAGAGCTTTACCACTACTTGCCAAACAAATCGACAAGGTGCAAAAAAATCCATGCAATTTTACACCGCAGTCTCACTCCGCCCCAGATCTCCGATTTACTTACCAAAAATAAATGCCAAATTCCTGCAATTTTTTTACCCCAAATTTGCATAATTCTTATCAATAATACACATTAAATGTTTCCGTACCGCAGCTTTAGCATTTTCTTTGGTAATATTCGTCGAATACATCCAACTCTTCATGACATGATTTTGACACTTTGCATG
>JAHZNB010002992.1:0-11496 GCA_027744295.1 Callyntrura guangdongensis | reverse complement strand
GTTTTAATGGACGCTGCTGGTAACAGGCAGGGTGGTTTAAGCAACTTGTCTACTTTGAACTTTGAATAACAGCATCCATCATCAGGCCACTGTGCTGTGGGTGATGTACTAGTTTTTAGTTTTAACAATTTTTTTAAATGTTTCTTTTAACTTCTTTTCTATTAAAACGAAGTTTTTGTGCAAAGAATGCATCTATTCGTTAAATTCCTTTAGTGTAGTGTTAGTGTGTATTTAAGTGTTTTTAATTTCTGATCGAAATTTTTTGTACGCACAAATCATGGATTCCTTGCGTGTAAATACTAAGGTGAGTTACGTTAAATTAATAAACATACTAACTAACCCATTGGAAAGCAAAACAACCTCAGCGTTTTAATTTGCAAAGCTGTCACACGCATCTTCTCGTTTTAAAATCGTTAATCGTAAATTTGCAAAGCTGTCACATGCATCTTCTCGTTTTAAAATCGTTAATCGTAAATTTGCAAAGCTGTCACACACATCTTCCCTTTTTAAAATCGTTAATCGTAAATTTGCATCACACTTTGAACTGTTTTGTAAGGGTAAATATACTAAATAAAACTAACTGACAATTTTTTGAGTATCACCAAGCAAGGCGAAATTTTTTCGCATGCCCGTCCTTTATTACCTTCCAATGTATGAATTTTGTGAATGCTTATGTGACATGTCATATTATTTACTTTAACCGCAGTACTGACATTAGTTGATCTCATCATCAGTATTCTGATTCTGACAGTGAGTGATTCATGTTATATTGTCTGTTACAAGCCACACGTTTTATTTTATGATACCAGAACATATGAAAATTCATCACAATTATTGTCAATTATGCATCGAACCTGATATATACAAATACAATCTGTCTGACACCTAGTTAACACCTGATATTGACATTAAAATGTGTGGAATATTTTAGGCATCCATGCTCAGAAACGCTTCTAGGTTTACGCTAATCTTTATTTCATTATCACTAAAAACGCCTCAATTGTTCAATACAACTTACGTGGATCGGCACTCGTATATTAGGCACGAAAAGAAAGACAATGAAAGAAACTGAAATTATCCCGATTGGTTAATTAGTAAAACAACTTTAACCTGCGATTATACAAACAAAACTATTCTGTTGTCAGTTTATTCAGTCAAGCTAATAAAATTTGTTACAGAATTTGCTACATTTGCTGAATCGTAAATCTTGTTTACTGTTTCAACCTTAAAACTAACCGGGCATATACAATAACGAACATCAATATCAACGCTAACATATTATTTACACTGCCTAAATAATCAAAACCGAAATGAAAACCTGCTAACTTAACCGTTTTGTCAATGAAAGTGCTTCCTGGCATTTATAACGCTGCTCTCTTTGTTCTGTTGACATTGGCTATTATCAAACATCATTGTTTGTAGTAATCTTGCTCACATTTCTGAAATAATGCTCCCTACCGTTTGTTTCTCCCCTCCCACCAAAAAAAACATTGAATCAAACCGTCTAAAAACTGCATCGTAAACATTTTATTATTCAAAGCTAATAACAAAACCTCCACACAGCACAAGTATTGTTTTCACAGCTCAGCAACAGCAGCCAGTCTTTTTGATTATCATATGAATCAACATGAGAATAGCAATTAAGATTTCAATACAATTCCTAAAAACTGGCGACACAATAGAATTCTTGTTGTTAGTCAGCACTCGCTCTTTGACGTATACTTTTCCATAATATTGTTTCTACACACACTCTACGTTTCTTGAACCATTATCATTTAAATTATCTCAAGAGCTTGTACTCTTCTAGGCTAATAAAATTGTGGTGATAGGGAAACCTCCAATTAGAGTATCCTGTAGTGTGTCCAATAGTTCACACGTTTACGCACACATCCAAAATCCAGGTACAAACTACATATTATTTTATATCACAAGTACAATAGACAGATTTACTAAATATAGGTACCTAAGATCATGTTGGATTACTAACTTTGTCGTTTGTAAGATCAGGTGGGCTTATCAGAAACAGCGTTAGTGCAGGTTGATGATGAATAATATCGGCGAGTCATCATCTTCGTTCCTATTACTAAATTATATTATGTTATTATAATATAGTATGACCGATAATATAAAAGACGCATCAACGTCATCCACTCTCTGAGATATAGAGCTAATAAGTGTTTGGGTTATCTTCCGTAAATGACGCGCTATTATGCTTGTGTGATAATTAGTTCATTCTCCAACCAGCATCCCATAACCATTTTGTGCATTGTGATTGTATTAATGTAGAGAATGCTTTCATTAACCGCCACAGCACTCATTTTTCATTTACAGCACGTGCAAACATTCAAGTAATACACGTAAAATCATACCTGATATTATGTATTATAGATACATATTAAACATAACTGGTAAACGGTTAAGATAGAGATTCACGATTTCTTACTAAAAATCTCACTGGATTAGTCTGCCTGCTGGGTACTCCCACCTGTAGAAAATCCGCATTATTCCGCATAGATACTTTTCTTCAGAACATTTTGAATTATCGAAACATCTTTTGCGTTACTCATAAAATCCGCAATCAGTGACACGCCAAGGTACAAACTAGAAGCAAGAGCGATGTATATGGTTTATCGTTTATCCCATAATACTGTTTATTTTACAGATTTACACAAAGTCATCTCTTTGAATTTTATCACATCTGCGTCTAAAATTTATTAGCACTGGAAAATAATTATAATAATGTGTCATTTTTACTATTGAGTTGTTTAATTGTGTAACCGCGCTATTAACAAATAATTGTGAAATATGGAATTAGGTTCTAAGTTTGGAACTTGGTGTAGAATTTCCATATGCGGTGGTACGCACATGGCGTGACGTGGCATGGGAAAGAATTGGTAAATGAACAGCAACGAAGATCGGTTTTATGCTTACCTCTTGTTCGTTTTGATAGATGAGCAGTACCAGTGGTGGTATCAGTGGAAGTGACGCCAAGTCACCAGATACATACCGATTTCGGGTGAATCGCATCAACTCCATTGTAGCAGGTTGCCACAAGGACTCAGTAACTCCGATAGTGCACACGATTAAAGAAGAAGAGAACGAAGAAACTCCAGTGTATCATCCAATCATTACATCTTATCCACTAGAAACCATTCCAGCCTCCCCCACTTCCTCCGCAGAAGACGAAATTAATTGTGATAACAGTATTATCGGTTGTGGTGGTGTGGTTAGTGGGGGTCGTGAGCGGTCCAACTCGAAAATTAATTTAATTGGTCGAGCGGGCACGAATAATTTGAGCAAACGACAGAGACAAGGTCCGGGGACGGCAATGGCTAATAACGGGAATAATCATTCAGGTCCTCCACCAGTGGTGAGAAAGTTTTCACTTGCGGGCATTCTGGGGCGACGGAAAAGCTCTAATTTGCCGGATGTTGAGGATTTTGCACAAAGTCATGGAACGGTGGGAGTCTACGGGAAAAGTTTGCATCAGTACACACACGATGCCCTTCCCAAAATGGATAATTACAGGGATTTATCCTCCTTCAATGGTCCACAACGACCTACTATTGATGAACTGCATGAGGATGGATATAGAAGTCCCCAAAAGGTACGTTTATTCAACTGTAAATTATTTTGTAAATACATCTACTCAACCAAACCACCACACGAGCTCGTTATTGCTTCTGAATGCAAACGCACACCCTGCACACGATTTTTTTATTGGGAACAAAGTGAAAAGGAAAGTTATTCCTGGCGTGCTTTCATTTTTTTGTCTGTTGTGCCGTCTACAGGGAAGTCCCAGAACCGGGGAGGAGATTGCACCAAATAGCTCCGTGAAATTCGGCTGGATTGAGGGCTGTTTGGTAAGATGTCTCTTGAATATTTGGGGAGTCATGCTGTTTCTGCGGTTATCCTGGATGGTGGCTCAAGCTGGCATTGGTATGTTGAAAACACACAATTTTCACTGGATATATAATGCATTATATATGAAACTTTTTAGGAGACTAACGAATGTGCAAGACATGTGTTGGTCCCCATCATTATCACTGTTTTCGCTTTCTCGGCAGCTTGGTGCTGCTGCTGACTCATGTTTCCGAGACAGTGAGAGAGGCTTCAACGAACCGTGTAATATCGATGAAATGTTTTGTATGTTTTTGTTACTCACACACAGTTCAGTCATTGATAATCATTGCGATTTCAACCGTTGTAACTACCATCACCACTTTGTCTATGTCGGCTGTCAGCACCAATGGAGAAATCAAAGGAGGTAAAGAGATGCCGCATTATTGCAGACACACAAAAGATGCTGACTGCCTATAAATAAGCAATAAATCATCCAAACTTACTGTTTATGCCGCATTTTCCCTTGCAGTTATACACTCTTTTTGTATGCTAGTTTTCTCATTGGAGGCGATGATAATCAAAAACTGTCTTGTTTTCTTGTCTGCTTATCAGGGGGAATTTACTACATGATCTCAAGGTCTCTGGGACCCGAATTTGGCGGGGCAATTGGAGTCGTTTTCAGTTTTGCTAATGCTGGAATGGCGGCTCTAAATATGGTAGGATTTTCCGAGTCAATGATCGACTTGCTCAAAAGTAACGGACTGAAAATTGTGGACGGTGGCCAGTGGGACAACAGGATCATTAGTTGCATTGCCATTGTCGTCCTTCAGTCTATTATAATTATTGGAATGGAGTGGGAGGCGAAGGTAAGATTCTATATGCCATTAACCTAGCCGTGCAGTTGGCTTGATTTTGTGTATGTATCCTGTTTCTATACTAGCAATTCGCACGTTTTAGTCAGTAAAATCCAGATTTTTCTGGAAGCATGCACCAAAAATACTCTCTATGTCGCAATTGCAAGAAGCTTTATTGCAGATTATTTTTTATGCCTACGACACAACTTTTTCTTCATAATGTATAGCTGGCTTACAAAAAGTTGGAAGTTAATTTTGCACTTTAATTGAAAAGGGTTTGAGTTATTTGTTGAGCTACTTCCGCTGAATATCGAATATGTTCAATCGAATGGCACCACCAACTAAAGTAAAAAACCTTGAGAAAGTTTTAAACGGTAACATGCCATGTATTGCAAGCGCGTATACTGTGTTTGTATTTTCGTGTCGGGCATATTATGACTTTCTCTTATAAATTTTACCAGTGTAGCTTTCTGAATGGTGGCGCCCTGGTTGTCAGATAGTGACTCGTTGAAGTGTAAACAAGCTTTTAGGAAGAATAGTAGTCGTTTCTATTTGCAAAGCATTACTACATTTTGAGAAAGTGTGGAAGGGAAGACAATAAATGATAGGATTGAAGCTGTCTTCAGATTCTTCACTTGCGATTCAATGATCCACGCTCTAACCTGCAGGCACAATCAGTACACTATTTAATGTATTTGTGTACATGTTTTGGAGACAGATGCTATTTCACATTCTCCTTCTTCACTTAACATCGACTATATAAATGGTAGTAGCATCAAGTAGCTTTGTAAGACTAAAGAGAATGAGAAAACTGATGAATTCATTAGGTCAAAATTTATTCAGTGTATTACAATCCAACTCTCGTTCCTTGATTTGTAATGGAAATGCACATAGTGCGGGATATGCACCTTCCAATGAAATTTCCTCCCATCCGATTCTTTATTCTCCATTATCATCCTAGCAGCAGTATCAGCAACACTAGATAAATTGAATAAATACAAAGTTACCAATAAACATAGCGCCACCAGAAGGAATGCGCTTGAGAAGATTGCTTTTTCAAAGCAGAGAACAACTTTACGCTTACTTTATTGTTATCATCGTAAATGATTACCAGGATCAGGTTAGTGGAAGGTTTAGTAGCGCGCGGAGCATTTTTTTAGAAACGTTAATATAGAGAAAAGGCGTTTGTACACCTGAGTGTTGCGCTCGGATTACAAAAAAGGCCGTCGTGTGTTTAGGAAGGCAAAATGAAATTAAAACCAGCTAGTCTTACTAAAACTGTATACGTAATGTGTCCACATTGTTCAGTTTTGTAGAAGCGTGGCGGGTCGTATTCAGATACATTGTGGATAGTTTCTACGTCAAATTGCTATTAACTGCATATTGTTATGCTGTTTTCAAACTTTGTCTTGTAGCAGGTTAAACTATTATTACAAATGTGATTTCGTAAATCATATCAACTTTCATGAAACATTGCCACAAAAGTTTTTTTTAGGACGATTCGGTGATCCGGTATATAGTTTATTGTGTCGGCCATTATAGGCAACCATTGTAGGCAGCTTTTCTTAAAGGCTCTTGCAAGTACAAGAAATCAATGTATGATCCCAACCTTCCAATCTCCTAAAAAGCTACTCGTCGGCATCTCTAATAAAATGCTTTTATTCACAGTATCCTCCTCTCTGCCTGGATACCTGATGAAAATTGGAAATGGAGTGAATGTATACATATGTATGGAATTAATGGTGGCAGCAAAAATGGGCATGTTCCCCGTATTGATAACAGCAGAATTAGATGCGCTTATTTCCTCAGTTTGCTTCCAATTCCAATATTCAGTGCAGTTTGTACATGGCATTCCAAATGTGTATGTGCGCCATGTGGAAATAAGCTCTTAGCTCATGGCTGTAATATGTACAATGCGCACTACTGTGTGTGTACACATTCTCTGCCAAGAGGCCCAGCTTCTTTGTTCTTTTCGTCTCCTGTGAATTAGAAAATGTTAATCCTTTATTTAGTCAGTACGTAGAGAGAGAGAAGAGATTGAGAATTGAATCACAATATGTGCACACCGTCCCTACCTACCTATGTAACGCTCTGCATGTTCTCTCCCCGCGTTAATCTATTATTACTTCAGAAAAATCCCTCATCCGTTTCGTTTGTTGTACGAATACAGGGAAGACTTTTATGTGTAAGTTAATTGAAAAGGAAACCTGTAGATTAGTAATTTTGCAAATGAAAATAATGAGAGCCCCAACAACCACGTAAGGTAGAGAGATGTGTCGTTAAAAGTAATGAACATTTTACACGGTTGGTTGTGTTCACACTCTCTGGACCCAGTTTTTTTATGGCAGGGAATATATTGGTTGACGAACTCGGAAACACAATGGATATTATACGCTTACACGGGGGGAAAGATAGAGAATGGGTGGAAAAGTAGTAATAATAACAAGCTTGTGGAGGTAAATTAAATACACAACGCGGGTAATCATTGGAATCACTGTAATCTCCATTGTTTTGCCATTTCCTCTGTATTTTAACAGCTTGCTTGTTGGCCTATTTGGCGTGGCATGTTTCGCCTGTAGCTCAGCTCGAACATGTTCTCACTTTTGAGCTCTTTGTTTTCATTATTCGCACACTTGTATAGAGAGAGCAGAGAGGAGAGGAGAGAGTTTTAATGGGAGTGTGTGTGGGAGGGTTGCTGCATAGCGCTGACCAGATATTTGGCTGTTATCCAAGAGCTGTTGTGGTACGTTGTACCGTTCCTGAAAAATTAGGCTGACGCCAGTTCCAGGGCAATTTGTAGGTATTACGTATGCGTATGTTTAACAGTGGTAGAAACAGAGTAAATATTGAAGCAAGAGTGAGCATAGGTACTAATTTGACTGACCATCATTTAATAATGTAGTCGTGATCTCGGAAAAAAGTACAAAGGTTTTCATGAATACCAACGTCCTTTCGCATCAGTAGTTGGCATGATTTCACAGTCGTTCCTTAGCTCCTGCCGAGAGAGAAAGATAAAACAAAGGATGAATGACTGCAGGACGAGAAATGAGATAATACCCGGGAAATGTGGGGAATGGCCGAGTATTTTTCTTTTATTTCTCTGAAATGGACAGTTTCCAGAGATTGGGAGAGTGTGAATGTTAATGTATTTTAGTCGGAAGTATTTTTTAAGGTTTAATGAAAATAAGCATGGTTGATGCTCCAGGCTCGTTAGCCAGATACACAAAAAGGTTTGTTAATAAACTGTTGTTCATTATTACGTAGTTGGTTCGTAGCTTCAGGAATTATTGTGACGTTTGAGAGCGCAAGAGGGTTCCTGTTAAATTTCTTGCTTAGAAAGCATGAGTAATGTGCACTTGCTATAAAACCAAACCAGCGTTAAATAAGTAAACAGCCGTTCTTCAAATGTCTGATTACAGTAGTGTTAACTCCTCAGTGTGCTTAATTTCTCAGTTGTTTAATAATTTTGTATTCTTTTAACCTTTTTTTGCTCGTTTGTTTGCAGGCACAAGTGGGACTCCTTATAATTCTATTGGTAGCAATGGCTGACTTTCTAATTGGAGCCTTTATCGGACCCCAGAACGATGTTTCCTTTGCTCGCGGTTGGGTTGGCTTGAATGGTAAGCACCCATTCCAACTGTGGACCAGAACTCAATAATATTTTCTGGGAATAACCAGTCTCAAACCAGCAATGGTTGTACCATTAATTTTTTTATATTACCCCTTTCCTTGTTCACAGCCACTGTTTTGATGCAGAATTTCGGACCGGGATATAAAGTGAGCGAAGGACTCGAACAAAACTTCTTCTCCGTTTTTTCCGTCTTCTTTCCCGCCGTGGCAGGAATCCAGGCTGGGGCTAGTATCTCAGGAGATTTAAAAGTAATCTTGGCTCATATATGAATCCATTTTTGATGAGTACTTATTGTGTAGAGAAGAAAGGAAGAAGGAAGTGTGTAAAGTGAAAACATATGTGTGTGTATAAATGGGTTTTTGTCTGTCTTACGAGCTAATCTACTTCACACACTCGAACAGATTATTCTTGAGTGAAGGGAGGTAGCACAGCTCTATTTACTATGAGGGGAAAACCAGAAGGCACACAATTATGATGCGTATTTGACGTTTCTTGGGTTTTCCTCCATTTACTTGTTTTCCTCTCTACTTAGTACATTCTCTCCAGTTCTCTTTTCTTCCACTTGACGAACTCTTTCTGTTCCCTGGTTGTAACCATCATCATTTGCGTGTTTTGTGTGTCTGTAGGACCCTGGAGATGCAATACCCAAGGGAACATTATTGGCAATTTTTATAACATCTGGATCCTACGCCCTTTTCGCCATTCTCGCGGGTGCGGGTACCTTGCGTGAAGCGACAGGAAACGTAACAGAAATAGATGACTGGTCATTTGCCAACTGCACTGGGAAAAACTGCACTCAGTATGGACTATACAATGATTATCAGGTAAAATGACCACTGTTTACATATATGCTCCCAAATAAACCTTAGTACCCAGTTTAAGAATAAAGTCAAATAGAAAGAAACTTTTTCAAAAAATCAAAGGGAAAAAGTGGAGAGAGGCATTTGTAGCGCGGTCACGAATGCCCCTCGCGTTATAAATGTGTTCTTCACGGTACCACTCAACTCTCCTGCTTTTGATCTGAAAGCAAGTGGGTGTGTATGCGTATGTGTACGGAAAATATAGAGAAAACGAGCCAATTTTTCTCTCGATTGTAATAACCTAAAAAATTCCTTTTTTTCTTCTTCATTTTTTGCCCTTTTTGTCCTACGGCCCAGGTTATAGTGGAGTAGTAATACTCGATGAAGTATGAAGTTGGGTTGATTTACGTATCAAATGAGACAGGCTTTCAGGCTATTATCGTTTCTGTGCCTAGAGAAAAAATGTGCATTATATTTTTTATTGTAACCATTTACTTACCTAAAAAAAATTATTCTACTCTCCCTTTCTCTCTCTCTCTCTCTACATGACCAAATTCGGAATTGGTTATGGAAAGTCCGATGACCCTTATTGGTCCTATGCCATTGGATTCGTTATTGCCCTCATATTCATTCTTATAGGTATGTAAAGAGTCAGCAAGAGAGATGTAATGCGCATAATATTATCAGCTTAAATCTATTTTACGTCGTTCTCAGAGAGAGATCTACACACCCTAGAGATACGATCAATTTTTGTGGGAGACGAAGGGAATGTGAATGGAACGAAAATGAGATTGTTGCATGAGTGAACGCTATAGTCCAAGATTTTCCGCTTTTTTCGGCGGTGGTGCATTGTCCAGTCTATTGTGCGCCCAGATAGAAAAAATAGGGTAGTAGAGATAGACATTTACACCTAATAATAACAGGCAACTTAATTTTACTCGGTTGTCTTCAACACACGGCGGTAGTAACACGGATACATTTTTCCTTTTGCGATCATAAGCAATTTTTTCAATCAGCACTTCAGTTGTTGCGCGCGTGTTCATTATGGAACAGATTACAGAAATCATGGACGACTATAAATACGTACTTACATACTCTACTCTCTTCATAATTAATAATTATGTAGTATTTTCACGAAAAAAATATATAAGAATTCAGCTCGAACGACACAGTAAAATACATTAATACCTGATTAGTTTCATAATAAGCTGCGCGAGACAGAAAAAAGAGCAATTTTGCTTGAACCGTTTACACGAATCGCTTGTATTTGTGTGTTCATCTAAAGAAATAACAATTTTTACAAATTGCACCAATCAGTCGTTTTTTTATGCTCTCGAAACTACCTTTTTACGATAACAATAATGTCTCGTCTCTACACAGTGGGGCAGCTGGCGAGCACCCGGAAAAAAGGAAACGTATTCTAGTACTATACTCTGTCCGTACACGGGGATGGGAGTATATAACTGTAATTTCTGCCCACATTTACATACCATTTTTGTCAATTTAGCCTTTTGGTAGATAAATTATATCAAAGTACATATTCAAAAAACATTTTACCACTACCACCACCAGAGCACACTTATGTATACAACTTTCCTGTTTTCTAAACCCTTATAAATGTAGTCAGTAGTCGTAACCCCCCCACTTTCACTCAACTTTCAATTACTTCTCCATCCTTCTCTTCTGATATTCGCTGTCTCTCTGTTCCTCTGATGCTTTCATAAAAAAGCAAGCATTCTCTCTCGCATTCTTTCCACCTGGCAACTTTTTTGTTCTCTCTGTCAACTTTCTCCCTCTCTCTTTTCCACGATTGTGGTGGTAGTCGTAGGAGTAGCAGCACGGTGTACGATGAGAGCAAGCCGGAAACAATAACATTCTGTGGATGACAATATTACGTATGCAATCTCATATTACTGTGTTATTACCGTTCTATTTTTTATCATACTGTGCACACTGCCAAAATCACGAAATTTAGGGTTGACTGCAAAAGAGAGCCGACGACGACGACGGAACAAGGTAGTTACAGAAAAGATAATAGTTCCGGATAAAAAATAACGAGGATGACTATTACCCCAAAAAATGTACATTGTATTGTGTATATTATGCAATTGCAACAATGGTTGCAAAATTTTTTATCTAAAAAAACGACTGGCACCCGGACGTATTCTAGATAAGCACACAGGAAAATAGTGGAAAGTTATAGCAGACGAAGAGAAGAGGCGATTTAGAATATTGTAAGTCCGGGCATGTGTACTAACCACTCAGCACTGTAGGGAAAGCCTGAAGTAACGAGCAACATTGCCAAAACGAAGCATTACAAATTTTTCTGTAGTGCCTTTTAAACTTATTTTCGTGGCGTATCTCGACT
>JAHZNB010002991.1:0-12017 GCA_027744295.1 Callyntrura guangdongensis | reverse complement strand
ACTACAGTTTCAATGATTGTTTATATCCATTTATTCCACTTTTTTTATCGCCACAGCTGGAAAATACTTTGTAACAAAATCAACCATTTTTTTTACACTGTAATGTAATAGTAGTAGAAATAATTATATGAAATGTTGATTTTGTTACTATTATACTGTACATAGTGAACGGTATGTAAATTATATACTACAGTATTTAATAATACCAATAGTAGTAATAACATTCAATTTAATTAGCGCGTATAGGCTAGTAATGGTAGTATTTATTATTACCAATTATTATCAAAGACCTTCGTAGTAACTACATCAAGTGTAGGTAGTTGTGATTTCTGTAAAGGATTTTTGTCTTCAAATTTTTCAAATCAAAAATTATATTCCTAGTTGAGTGTACTTTGTACATTAAACTACTGCAAAAAATCAAAACAAATCTATTCACGATAAATATAATTAGAGAATTTCTAGACTTGTGCTACATAGTCTACTCACTTTTCTAGTCAAAACTTTCCCGTGTAATTACAGTTTTAATTCAACCAATTACAACAAAAATTTATACTTCCACGTCAGCTACTACAAAAATGACAAGTAAACTTTTGCATACTGATATTCACATTTTTATCATCTCTTTCTTTATTACCATTATCTTTTCCATTTCTTCAATCACAAATAAGTTGAATGACATTTTAAAATTATGCTTACCATTAATACAATATGACATTGAAACGTTTCATGTGGATTAATAACATTAATATACAATAATATTATGTCTGTTAAAAACTATTCCCCCTATTCGCTCACACACTATTCAGGTGAATGTGTAAGTTTGTGTGTATGTGTGATATACCCGCAATAATAACTGTATATACAAACAAAGTGTAGGTAGTAACGTTCTTATTTATTAAAATGAGTCTAGTAAATGTGATTATTATTATTACTATTAATGTGTTATTGTTACAATTATTTCTATTTCTTCTTTCAATGGCAAACTTAACAAGGAACTCAAAGTATTTTAAATAGGAATTGCAGCAGTGTAGTTATGTGGTGGTAGTAAAAATTATAACAGTAATAATTATGAAAGTTATATTAATAATACCCACAGTACCACCACATGTACTGCTGATGTACGCACATACAACATACGTATTAACACAGTAAAGTTATAACATGATTAACTATAAACAAATAACGATTAATCAATCAATGCGATGATGTATAGTCCGAAAAAAGGCATTATTTTCTGAATTTCCTTTGTGACATTAACCTTACTGGGAGAACAGAAAGTTTGTCAACACAAGGATTTTTTATGCTGGACAGAACAAGAATAGAAAAAAATGTACACACAACAGGGATACCCATAACAGAGAAGGGTGAAAAATCCATAGTAAACCGTTTTTGAAAATTTGTCAGTCTAGACCTAAAAGAATTCAAAAGATCACTACTAGAAACGCTGGGTATAATGATAAAAATATAACCAAGGGCAACACACGTTCAACGTTGTATTTTTTTCAGCAATTCATAAACGAGAACCAAAGAAAGATCAAACAAATTAAAAATTCCGACATGTCAGCTAATTTGTCTATACCAGATAGGTTTTGTTGCAGTACTTGCTAATAAATATATCTTATATGTAAAACAAGTAATCCTACATATACTACTGCTAAATAGCAGTGCTAATAACAATAGTTTGTAAATAATACAAAAGTTAAATTAATAAAAATTAGTTAAATCAGATCATACATGATGAGGATTCCCTGTTACTGTTATTTCAGTATAAATATACTACTGCTAAATTAGCAGTGCTAATAGATCATACATGATGAGGATTCCCTGTTACTGTTATTTCAGTATAAATTATACTTAACTATTGGACAAGAAAAATCGTGAATGATTCAGATAGTATAATACTATAAATTCATGGTCAACAAATAGAAAAACTGTTGTATTACGTAACTACCAACCAACTGTTGTTGCGTGCCATGTGCCATGCAGATAGTAATAACGCGATGTGACGCGTGCGTGGACTCTAAAAGTAACACTAAACAAGTTTTCTGGTTCATACTACCCATGTCACCAAACAAAGCGCGTAATAATATTCTGTAATATTAATTTAAATAAAATACTTGCCAAAACTCGTAGCTATGATGTTAGTTTAAATTATTTTGGCATGCCCTCCTTTGAGAAGACCTGTTTAAACAATGTATTGGGAAAATAATGTTATCTCACAGTAGTTACGTTGAATTACATATAATTACAATAAACTCTAATCTATAAAATAATCAAATGTTACTAAAAACCTAGAGCACACTTACCGATGCATTCGCATTCAAACAATAAATTATACTACAAAAATTACAAATAATACTATTTGCCTTTTCCTATAATGCTGCTGATGGTGTGTAGTGTGTCGATAGTAGATATATTGCTTAAAGAAGATATTTACCTATAGCTAAACTAATCAACGGTTACAGTTAATAGCACAACTGAAATTAAAAATATCTTATGACGGCTGACTGAACTAGAATTAACAATACATATCTGTTTTAAAAACGCCCAGAGATACACCTGCTATTCTCTCTATTCACATTTTGACAATGGACAAAATACATGAAACAAAACGATCAAAAATGGCGGTTTGACGACTAACTTATGTTGCATTAAACATAGTAAACAGTAATTAAACAAAAACGCTACCGTACTTATCTATTATTACTACTCAGGAAACCCGCAGTAGTGGCTATTTTCATTCTCGTTCTGAATGTTAGATGACTTCGTGATTCCTCATCTTCCACGACACCCTACAAACTATTAGTTTTAGTGAGACAAGTTACAAATACCACTCTGCAAGTTACAAATACAATGTTGATATACACCCCCTCATTGTGTATTGTGAGTGTACACGAGTTTAACTTATACATTTTTTACGTTATTAAAAGTAACTCATTATTTTACTACTCTTAACCAACCTTCTATATCTAATTTTCTAACTGTTTTCCTTATTTCTTATCGTTTGTAATAAAAAGGAATAGGTGGTTTTGTACTGCATTTATTTAAAATGGGTAACCAGCAGATCTACTAGTAGTTTTCTTACTATGTACTTTTTTAATCATTTTTAATTATTACCTATTACATATAGCAGAAAGATCTGTAAAGACAGTATAATTATATAATAAAAAGCGGCTAGTTATTACATGGTGTAATAATAATTTGTTGACGCAATGAAGTAACAATTTTGTTACGTCAATTATTCCAAAATACGAACATATTCGAAAGCATGTTCAATGTACACTTACAATCAGCGCAGCTTTACACAAAATTGTTTTCAAGCAGAAGCAAACCAGTAATTTTTTTAAAACTACGACATTGCACACATTAAAATATACTCTGTATACGTTGAATTTTTCATATGTGAAAATCTGTACTATAATGCATCAACATGCCTTATTAAATTTAATACAAACTTGAGATTGCTAATTAAAACACTCTGTGTTCTGTATTGAGTGCTGATTGATGAAGAACAATAAGTAGTCGTACTACAAACAAGCAAAGATTCAAATAGACAGACAACTTTCTTCAGATCTTGGAATAAACTGGATGTAGCAGCAGACTGCAGATTTATACGACGACTGTACAGCTAAATTCTTTAACAACGTAGACTAAATTATAAATATACATTATACATTACGTCTTGTATACTGTTGTGGAAATTGAAGGAATTTTCGTCATACAAAAATACTGATAAAGATGATAACAACAAAATTGCAACAACTAGTTTAATTAACTTATTTACTATAATATTATATCTGTAGAAAGGAATCATGGCCTGGAGAGTTAAGCCCCTGGGATGTTAACAATTCCACCTCTCGTGGTGCAAAGGAGTCAGGGATGGAAAGCCCAGAAGAGAAATAAAAATCAGAAAGAACCTCGTTAAACTTGTCGATTGTGCGGTATTTGTTACATGAGGGACCATACTACGCCATCATTTCATCCATTTCCATTCCGTCCACTGAAAAAATATGATAAACTTTACAATAAACTTTAAACTTTACAATGGTTTTTAAGTTCAATTAAAAATAAACTTACCGTCATCTTCCTCTTCCCCGTCCCCCACGTATTCATCTTCATCTTGCTCGTCTTGGTCATCCATATTTCCCGTCATCCATCCCACCATTTCATAACCATCGTACTGTTGGTGATGTTTCAGACTGTAACTTCCGTTTCCATTTCCGTTAGCTCCTCCACCACCCTTCATTTGGTTTTTTCTTCGGAAAGGAATATCTTGAATGGAGTAGTGCTCCGAAATTCCTTTCACTTCCTGTGCGATTTTCTCCACGTAGCTACGCTTTTCGTCGATGGTGGCGAGAAAGAAATTTTTACACACTTGCACTCTAGGATTTTCTGGATGAGGGAAGTAGTATTTAAAGGTGCACGTTCGAAAGTTGGAATATTCGGTCTTTTTCGTGGCCATATCAACCCGTTCTATCCGTTCTGCGACCCATTGTCGACGTTCCTCTTCAGTGGGAATAGACCAATACAGTTGGAAAACGTCCATACGGTCGTGCTCTGTCCAAATATCGTGACACCGGTTTTGACACCGGGTGTGACACGGATTTGGTCTCATTTCCCGAAGAAAACCGTTGTGCGCAGCGGAATATCCGTCGGTTTCCGCTTTGATCCCATTAGACGAGCGAATTATGTTTACTGAACGACCTGACGTGTTAGAATTGCTCATGTTGTAGCCAATCAAATTTTCGATCGTATTCATCATGCGCTTCTCGTCTTGTTCGTCGTCTTCATCCACTGTAAATCATTGAATTTTATTTTTATACTGAATAAATAAAATCCTGCAAACATTATGTTGCTCTTTTAAGTATTTTAAAACCTCTTGAGAAGTCAACGGGGGCTGCACGTTTCAAAAGTAACGGTTTTGTTGGTGGGGTACATCCGGCACGCATTGAGGAAGCAGATTTAACTCTGTTGGTAGATGATGTTGGAACGAGAGATGCTTTTAAAGACGATTTTAAGATTGACTCTCCTCCACGTATTTGCTTTACTACAGGTTTCCTGTCTTCTGAAGGATAGCAACAATAATTAGTAATTTTTATATAAATTTAGCTGCAAGATGCTTACTTCAAAATTAAAATTTTGTAAAAAAATAATAAATAAATAATACCTGGTGATATAGGAGATAGACTCTGTGTAGAAATGATTCTAGGTGCACCATGATGATTATTATTGTGATGAGAATGATGAGATTCTATGCTACTAGCTACAGATAAACTAGCAGCCTTTAATACTGGTTTAGATTTAGAAGTGTTCGATAGACTTTTAGGAAGAAAACGTGGAACTGATCTACCACCATTATGACCACCTGTTTGTGAGTTTGACCCTCCCCCACCGCCATTTGCACTAATAACACTTGCAATTGCTGCTAAATTGGAAGCTGGAATAAGCGGTGGTGGAGGTGGGGGTCCATTCCCTCCGGTGGTGGACGACGCATTACTGTTATTGCTCGAAAATTCCGAATTCGAAGAATTTATGGAAGCAGTGCCTCCAGCTCCTCCAGAAGTGGATGCAGACTGAATTAGAGTAACTGTCACTGCTGGGGCCAACGGCGGGGTGGGTGACCGTGGAAGATCATAATCTGAGGTGGAGTCGGCGTGCTCTTGCACAAATTCCCAAAAGATATCACCTGCGGTCAGAAGATAATTTAGAAAATATTTACAATTAGGCAAAAAATTTTTACATTTAATGCTAACACATGACATGTGTAACATTACACTTACCAAACTGCTTCTGAATAAATTTTTCCATCAGCTGGACCCTTCCGGTCAGCTTCCACATGTTGTCTTTTATTCCTGATACTTCTGTTGTTACCATTTGCACTTCCGTCTTACTCATTTTGGAAAAATACTATTTACCATATATTTCTGATTGGAAATTTTCATTGAAAATTCTTCAGATATCTCTCCCCTTTATACTTGTTTCAGATCCTATTTCCTTATCCGACTGTCTATAGTCTATATCAAAACTTCATCAAAATATATATATATTTACGCTGGAATATCACTGGAAGAGATTCTTTATTCAGATCTATCGTTTCCTTTCTCCTAAAAACAAAAATAATACAGATTAGATTAAAAATCAAGTTACCGTTTTCAATCACTGACATTTAACATAAAGCCCATATTCATCCATTCAAGTTTTGACATTGTCACTGACCATAAATTAATTAATGAATAAAAATGACACTTCAAAGTGACTGACGATGACATACCTCTGCTAACTCCTACTTCATTCTAAACCAAGAAGACGACACCCTTCTCATCTTCAAGTCAGCCATTAAAAATAAAAATAAATATTGTTCCTTGTGTCCACTTCAATCACTACTCTTTAAAAATAGCAACACTAATAATACTTTTTCCCTTCGTTTTCACTTTTCACTTGTTTCATTCCATCGTCATCGGGTTTCTCGATTCTCCTCTTCATCGTTTTATCAATAACACGACGACGATCCTGCTCCCATATTATCATCCCACAGTCCCAGTCAGCCACACAGCTCAGCAGATTAACATTTTACAGCTTCCTGTTGTTACAATATTACGAATTACAATGATGTGAGATGAGATACTAACGACGATACACACAACAACGATAATATGACGATGATAATGTGTCTCTTTTCTGTTACGTTACATCACTCCCTCTGCTGTCTGTCTTGTGTGTGCTGTTCTGTTTTACCGATAGGCGAAACGCGATATTATCATCTTCATCCAATTTTATTCATTCACCAGCGCAAAACCAAGCCAAAATACCTATTCACTCGCTCGCATAACTTGACATCATCATAACATTTTTGCATTATCATACTTTGATGAGTTGCATGGAAGATTCTCCTCAGCGAGAAGCAGTAGTCGTCAGTAGTGGTCTCGTCTCTAATGTTGTAGCGCTGCTGCCTGTTGTTGTGTTCTAATTTATTATTGCGCTTTCACAATCACTTGAATGAATCATGATAATGATGATGATGATAATACACAGAATAGCAAGCGAGGGGCAGCAGCAGAAAATTGGATTGGATACGATACGACGACGACGATGATGATTATTATACACCAAGTTGTTGGATTATGTTTCGTGTAGAGGGGGAAATGGCTTCAGAAATACTGCAGAGCGATTCCACAACAACACAGCCCACCAGGCCACGGACGGACCGACCAGCGACCACCACCAAATACACAAGTGCTTGGAAAATATTTTTGTTCACTCCTCCTCTCACAAACGTAACACGAGAACTTTTATCATCATCGTTATTATCATCCTCTCGTCCTCATCATCCTCTGATGATGTCCAGCAACAGAAGCACGGATGATGATGATGATAGTCTCAATTCAGTAAAAAGCGAACCAACAGACATCAGTGATTTAGTAAGTAGTAGCGAAGCACGGTGATTACGTCATACTCCTCTGGCACTGCGCTGGTACACTCATCATAATCATCATTTTTGCCGTTGTCGTCATTCTAACATTTTTTCACCAGCAGACAACCTTTTGCACATAAAAATTGTATTATTCTTAAATCAGTTAAAACTCAGCTGCACTTTGGGTTTTATCTTGTTAACTTTTAACTACTTTAATAACTTGACTGTCTGTCTTTCGTTTCCACTTTTTAAGAACCACTCTTTACTCTCCCCCTCTCAACTTATCCTTTCGACCAAAAATTCCTGTCGTGTTTTTCCTCTATCTTCCTTTAATTTTTTTCACTTATTAAAAAACAAGGTCAACTGTCACCATTATAAGGTGGGTAGCTTTATCATTTTACACACTACTACTGGTAGTATTAGACACACACGTGTAACGTTAAAAATACGACACCATACAGAACACAATGAAAAATGCAATGCCACGCCACAGCAGAAATAATGGATAATCGGTAACGCGAAAAGAAAAGGCCAAGAAAAAACGGCGACGATGATGATATTCTTGTATATATATGCCTTGACAATGCTGCCTGATAACGCAACGCGTGTGAGATTCAAAAACAATTTTGTGTACTATGATTATAAGGTGAGAATTTTATTACACGTACAGCTTTACCCTATTGTAAATTAACGTTTGTTGTCGCTGTTGCAATTGTTTAATACTACTTGGTTGGATGGATGAATAATACACTAGTCAGAGTCGTCAGTCATCATCACCGCAGCCCTCTCTCTGCAGAGCTTACCCCATTCCACTCCACCACCATCATCTCATCATCATCATCATTCTCAGCGTCACCGTCATCATCATTTTAGATTATTATTACATCCCAGAAAAATGGAATGAATAATCCTTTTTGATACTCACTTCTTCTTGGGAGAGAGTGGAGAGCGAGGAGGGGATTCTAGGAAAAATGTCAAAGCTTTTATATTACACTTTGTCTTGTCTTGTATCGAGTATCGACTATCCACCACACGAGCTTATACAGACACTCAAACACACACACACACACATACACACCAATTTTACTTGGTAGTTTTTTTGCAACAATAAAAATAGTGTGGAGCAGCAGTCAACTTAAAAAAATTTCTTCTGGTTTACAACATTCTTCGTTTTGGTAGCTGCTGAGAGCGGAGCTACTGCTGGTGCTGCTGCTGATACTCTGCTTTTTTGGACATGTATTTTATCATTTAATGATGTATAGCGAGTGTTGGTGTGTGTGTGGGGAACGAAACGCGATGTTGATAGGGAACAGGGAATATTATTACGATGATAGGATATTATTGTGAGGGTGATTAAGCAAAAAGGAGAGAAACTCTCTCTCTCTCTCTCCTCTCTCTCTAGGAGGACGGACGACAAGCATTGATTGTTCTTCTCCGTTGGGTATACACACTGTAAGTACATAAGCATGATATCCTCGCCTTGTCTCCGTGGCCGATAATATGTTGTTGTCGACGACGACTACGACGTCGTCGTCGTCGTTATTTTCTGTGTGTGTCCGTGTGGATATGGTTTTGGTTTCTTTCTGGGTTCCTTTTGGTAAGCTCTCGGCTTATTCGCTGAGTATAAGCGTAAGGTATTTCAGAAGAGGAGGAAGATAATGCGGCTACATGGCTGATAGGCCTTTTGCTAGAAATACGACGTGATGATGATAATATCTTACTTGTATGTGTTTGGGTTGTCGTGGTATAGTGGTGTAGGATATATAACCCTTTCTCAATTTAAAACGTCGCTGCTAGTACATAGTGGAGCAGAACGCAGAGCAACAGAGTCAGAGATGGGTTGTCGGGACCCACAAAAGATATTCTCTGCTTAACAAGCTGCTATAAGCCCAAAAATCGAGGAGGAGGAGAAGGAGAGCGCACAGGCAGAGAGAGAGAGAGAGGACAAGAAAAAGACAAGCAAAGGACGATATCGACAAGACACGATACTACGAAGAAACGATGATGATAGAAAAAGATATGCCCCAACTTACCAACATATTTTAGCCAGACAGTTGTAGAGGCAGCGAATATCATTGCCATTATGCCAGAAAGTGCCAGAAGGCTAAAAGTGCTTATAGGGAGAGAATTGTAAGCTGGTAAGGTAGGTAGGTAGTCAGGTAGGTAGGACGAGGATGATAATGCTTCTTGTGAGTGTGTTTAGACGAGAGACAAGTAAAGAGGAAGGATATTTGTATACTAAGCAATAATATATATGATAATGTGGAATATCAGCAGCAGCAGTAAGCAGATCACCAAAAATGATATCCTCCGTTTGTGGAGACCATTCAACAAAATAGGGTATAAAAGCAAAGAAGGAAAAAAGACGGGGACGCTGTCGTGTAGTAATACAAGAGTGTAAAGTAAAATATAAACGAGAGAGTCTGTAGATTTACCATATCATCATCATCATAACATAAGCTAGAGCTTGTCGAGAGGAAAAAAACAGACACAAGCTAAAAGTGGATTGGATTGGATTTGGATAGAATGAAGCCGATGAGGAGGATGATATGCTTAAAAATGTAATAATGTACGACAACGTCGCGTCGTCGCCGACGTTGACGTCGTGTATAAGCCATCAGCCTTGTACTTGTAGTAAATACAACCGCAGCAGTGATAAACACAGACAAGCCTCTGCTCTAGAATATCATTTGCCTCACAATCAGTGAACGATGATGGTGAGTGGAAAAGAGAATAATGTGGGGATATTTTGTTAATGAAAAGGTTAAAGCTGAAAAAGGACGTTTTGTTGGTACGGCGGTGGTGGTGGACGACAACGACGGTGGTGATGGATAAAAAGTTTTTTGAAGCTTTAAACATGATGGTAGATGATGGAATGGAATTATATTGCCAAGAGCATTTATTTAGAACAGTCATGGCAACAAAAGAGGAAAATAGTGGCAGAGCACAGCGAATTTTTTTTGTGCATATCGGTCGTTCGTTTGTTTCTTTCGTGCAGGAATACATAGAGATACACGACAACAAGTAATGCCGTGATTGATGCCGTATTATCTGATGTTCTCAGCAAGCAGAGCACTTGCAGCGTTTTTTAAAATCTGATGTGTGATTATGATTTTTGTTTGCCTGTCGTCATTTGCGCAATGCGAGAGAATAAAAATGATTTGAATGGATAATGTGCGGGATACACGGACGGACATGGTTTGTACATTGGTAAATGGTAACACACGGGCGGATAACATGAGACCTCTGTCTGTGTATTTAAAAGTGTGGAGGAGAAGGAAAAAACTGAANATTTGAATGGATAATGTGCGGGATACACGGACGGACATGGTTTGTACATTGGTAAATGGTAACACACGGGCGGATAACATGAGACCTCTGTCTGTGTATTTAAAAGTGTGGAGGAGAAGGAAAAAACTGAAAAACGTACAAAGAAAGAGAGCAGAAGCATATCAGCGTCATGATGATAGTAGTAAATCCATCATGCAAAATTTTAGAAGATGAGTATGAATTTGGGGATTGGATATCGTTAAAAAAGCATAGCATTTTTTGATGAATGATGAGGACGAAGGCAAGTACTCGAAAAAGCAGTGAGGGAGGGAGAGAAGGCTATTGAAAATTAAAGCAAGCGATAGAGGGACGACGCTCTCGATGCTCTGCATACAATCATCCTATCGCCCATCAAGATCATCGTTAACGTTGACATTGTGTCCTAATAAAGGGAATAGAAGGAAAAATGATGATATGCGAGTGAGAAAGAGAATTATGAGGAGGATATCCATTGAAATCACGAAACGACACGTTGTTGGTATTTTGATTATTTGGAGTGGTATTTACTTACAAGTAGCAGTATCGATAATTGGTAAGCGTAAGCATATCTGCAGGTGGATATGCGCCATGCGGACGTGAAAATTCTTATAAATATCCTGGCATACTTTCTAAAATCCCTGGTGAGCAAAAAAACTAAAATCGAGCTGGAAATCCCTCGTTTGTAGTTTTTTCACTGGCGAGCAAAAACCAAGGAAATCGCCTTGTCCCCTGCGTAAAATTTGTAAATTCCTTGGTGAGCAAAATAACTAAATTGCATTTTTCCCGGAAAGTCATCCATCCCACGTTAGTAGTTTTTTCCATTCCAACCGCAAAATTTGAGCAAAAAATGTCATAGCCTTTTCCATGCCAGAAATACATCCCTGAAACTAGAATATATATGAAATCCTTGGTGAGCAAAAAAACAGGATTTTCAAGTGAAATCCCGTCATCCGTAAGAATTTCCAGGTCCGCTTTCAAACTTTATGTACTATGTATACCGTGTACCCTGTAAAATCACTTTTCTCTATCAGCCATAATATCCCTGCCACAAAACATTCTGAAATCCTTGGCGAGCAAAAATATTGCCGCAAAAACTGTGTTGAGCAAAAAAGGACTAATTTGAAGCAAGATCCCGGGAACCGTAAAAATTTCCACGTCCGTAGACATGTTCGTCGTAGGCATAGAGGTAAAACAAGGGGAATTTGATGAGGATGTTGATGAGAATAAAGAAAAATGTAGAACTCTCGCAGTCAAATGATAATGATAAAAAAGAGGAGCAATAACAGCTTATACGCGA
>JAHZNB010002990.1:0-28988 GCA_027744295.1 Callyntrura guangdongensis | reverse complement strand
GATAAAAGTGGGGATATTTTATCCCGGTGTTAACTTTTTGGGTTAAAGGTGGGCATTGAATCGGGTTAGGACTTTTTGGGGTTAGGTTATCCTTAACTCCGTCACGTAGTATCCAGCTCCTGGAGTACAACTTTCTCCCAAAACTCACATGCCTGCATAAATAGATCCATTAATTTTATTACTACTTTCGCCTTCTGTTCATTGAAAAATGTCCTACCATCAACTGCACGCTCCAATAAAGCATGAAAAATTGCTCCTTTTACAGTGAGACTTGTCCCTTTCTCTAGTACGTATATGCAAATGGACACTGTACAAACAGAACCCAAACTCTTGACATTATTCTGCTGCAAACTCAATATACATACTTTAATACATATTTTTGGACATTTTTTCCTAGTTTGCAGGGTAATTCATACGGGGACGGGGAGGTTCTCGCACAGTCGACCATACTCACCTGCTTGCATAAATATTTGTAAAGCGATGTGTCTGTGTTTGTATGTTACCTTGTCCTGTCTGTCTCACTGATTCTGTGTACCTAGTTTATCTACTACATTATATATAGAATTATATGTAGGTTCAGTATTAGGACAACAAAGCTTGCAGTTGTTTACACGACATAAGATTTCAAAGAATTTCTAAAAGTTGTTTACCCATGTCGTGCACATATAAGCTGTGTGTATTGTCTATGATCGTGGCATGTTTTAAAAAAATATGACAAAACAATAGTTTTCTACTACTCCGGTTTAGTATTAACCATATTTATGCAGGTATGTACGTACACAAAACTCCCTAACCATTTTTCCACATAATGCCTCCCAATTCTTACATTGAAGCTATCCCACATTTGTGCACACAAAAAGAAATAATAGATTATTTACGCGAGGTTTTCACTCTTCTTTCTCTCTCTTCAACTCTCTCTCTCTCTCTTCTTTATAACATTTTATTACATTTTTCCATTGTGTACGAAATGTTTCAGTTGCTGACTTTTGTACCTTAAAATGGAAATTAGAGGATCTGTGATATTCTTTACTAACAATAACAACATGCATGCATTAATGTATCAGGATGGCATTTCTCCGCAGAGAAAAAAAATTACACAATAACGGTAACAGGTAAACAATTTAGTGGCTGGAATCTTACCTCTTCTGTTGTTTTTCTTCACTAAACGGAAATGTGAACAGGCTTGTATGGAAGGAATATATTATACACCTACGACAAAAATAAGCCCCACGACAACGTCAGCTTCAAATAGAGTCGCAGTTTTGCATTGACATGACTGCTACATTACACCAGCCTATGTAGGTATGTAGCACTACACACCAGAGACATAACATTAGATAACTTTTGTTGTCATTGACGAACACGACCTGGCAACTTTTGCTGTTACAGGTTCGTCCTACGAGTGGAGAATGGGGTTTTATAAGGATGCTCATAGGGTTGGAATGAAACATAATATTGGTTTTTAACAGTTACATAGCTTGAGAAAAACAGTTTAAACTCTTCATTGCTGTACGAAAATGGGTTTCCTTTTCAAAAGTTCTCTTTTTATCTCTCATCTCTTGCTCTGTCGTCTTTACTCAATTGGAGTTAAAAACAGAAAGTATCACAATGACAAAAAACGAAGGGAGAGCAAGAGGAAAGCAAAAAGTTCATTTCTTTTCAGTATTCAAGCCCCTTTTAAAAGTGCATCAGGTTTGCTTTTCATGCTCCTGATTTTGCTAGTCTTGTTAGGAGGATAGAGAAGAGGCAGTAGGGAAAGGGAAAGCAGAGTCTTGTTCTTGTCTTTGGCTCACATTGTCCCAAGGTTTTTTTGCTTGGTACTCGGTGCCAATTACAAGCGTCTCTTTCCCTTTAAAAGTTTGCTCATAGTACAATAATATAATCGAACTAAATAGCAAAGGAGAGAGGAAAAGTAGTTATGTCGTCAACGAAACGGTTCTTCAATCTAGTCTGGGGAGAGCATGTGAATTTGACTTCGGTTTCTGTCATTATTCGTTTTTGTAACTTCATCCATATTTTACAGGAGTGAAAACTATAAACAGAAGTTGTAGAGGGGAATAGGTGAATAAAAATATATGATATTGATACTAAACATTTTTTCTTCCATTATGTCTCAATGTCAAGTGAAAGGAACTCAAGAGCTTTCCCTAAACAGGCCGAAACACTGGTACTAGTTTACTAGTGGTGGCGGTGGTGAGCCGGTAGGGAAAAGAAAATCCTCCGTTGGACTTGACTTAAGGAATGCACATTGCTAGTCGTAGTGGAGTTGCATCTATTGCAAAAATATAATGGTGGGAAATGATGGGAAATGTGCGACAGAAAACGTACAGGAGAGAAGGAAATAGCAACGCGAGTAGGTAGTACTAAGAAAGAAGGATACAGCGCAAAATAGGATTAGTATAGTATATGGGGATTTTGGTAGTTGCTCAACAACATCTTCATGTTGTGAAAATAAAACTTGGGAATATCTTCTATTTACCAAATATTTGGTCTATTTTTCAAAAATATATGACGACAAGGATAAGTTGTAACTTTTACAGATAAAATGACAAAAGTATGTGTGTATGTATGTGCTTATGCATTCACGTTTAAAATGTTTCGTCGGGTTCAAGTTTATTTCTTTTGTAGTTCGAGAGGTCTATGTATGGTAGTTATGAGTCTGTTGAGAATGGACATTCGAACAAAATCAATATTTAAAAAAGTAATGTTGTTGTGCTTACGTAGAGCAATGTGTCAGTTAGCTCCCTTGATACTTGAATGAGAAAACGTTCAAGATGCAATAAAGAACGTTGAAGTTACCCTAATAATGTTCCGTATACTTGCCATAAAACGCAGCTTTGCTTATTTGGTAGTATTTTTTGAATTTTTTATAACAAAAACCTCCACATGGACTTACAAGTGTAACAGCATAAAAGCGAAACTGGATAAATGCTTTAAAGCAGAAATGGGTATGTGACGTCTATAAATGAAGAATCTGACAAGTCATTCTTTATTCAATATGTTGAACAACCTGTGTTCCCCGGCACGAAACGACATGATGCAGTACATTTTTAGTGAGTTTACGGTGCATATGCTTTTTTCGTTGTATCTATAAATTTACGCTCCTGCCTGGCAGACCAGTCGTCAGTGCATACAAGAGGCCGTTAAAGGGTTTTACGGAGACTAAAATTTCCGGGGAAAGTCAAAACATCTGACTTGTGTAGTTTCACTTATGTCTACAGTCTATACTGCTGCTAGAAATAGTGTTTCAGCTAAAACGAGGTTTTATTTGTTTTCTATTGTTTGTTCTGTAGTTTTCAAGATTGTTAGTACGAGAGCACTCTCTCGTGATAATAATATTACCTTACCAAGATATTTCCTGTGGCACTTGTATATCTACAAAAGTTAAGAGTAATACGATGAATAGCCTGATAAAATTGTCAAAACACATCTAGCATTTTGCAAGTTTATAGTTGATTTTTTTTCTAGGTGAGTAGATTCCGCAATGCATAAGTTACAAGTGTTAAGTTGTATTATTTTTTGGTCCGACCTCCATATCGTCCTTGGCGTTACAAAGACATGTTAGCAACGAGTATAGTTGATAAGGATTATATGAGGGGCAAAACGAAGTTACATAAGCACAGTATTTTTTAGTGTAGCCTGTTGTACTTTCCATTTCCATTCATTTACATGCACAGGTCCAATTTCTTAATACGGAACCGGTGGTAACGCAAAAAACGGAAAATTTCTCGAGTGAAAAAACAAACAAAAAAATTCCGAAAGTTTTTCGTCACTGAAAAAGGGTTTGTGTCACGGAGAAAAAAATGCTTTTGGGTAAAGTAAAAAAATTATATATTTTCCCGAGTAAAATCCCAAAAATTTCCCGAGTTTTGGTTTTTTACCCAAAAAAATCGGTAACGGGGTTACCGAGTTACGTAAGAAATCGGAGCTATGTTTACATGTAGCTAGCTAGAAAGGTAAAAGGAAAAGAGCATATCAAACTCTTGTCTCGAGTATTAAAGCAAATTTTTACGTTGCAGTGCTTACTAGTGTAGAAGAGCTTTCCGATTTGAAGAAGTGAAAGAAATATGTAGGCATAAGGATAGTCTAATTTCTCACTTCAAACGCTTAATAGCTTATTTAATGAGATTTTCTTGAACTCTAACACACTAAAAAATAAACCTTTTGAAGCTGTCACTGAAGTCTAAACCATGCGTTATTAATAAAATTAGCTGTAATGTTAATGTTCTCCAAATTTAATGAAATCATGGGGTTTTGTGTTGCTTTAGCCATAAGCTGCTTATCTTCGTTGCATAATTTTATTATTATCCTTCTATGGGGTAAAGGGTATCTGGTAATTTAAGGTACATCTGTTAAAAAATAGAATAACTCTGATTCGATTTAAAATGTTGCCACTATAGTGTTTTTTAGACCTAAAGACATATGTATTCACATTTTGTTAACTACTGAAAGCTTAAGTTTTCAGTAGTTTGTCTTCCTGTCTGTATGTCTGTACCCACGATAACTTTTGTACGCAAACGAATTTTAAAATTCTGCTTTCGCTAATTCATAGACAAATCTCATCATCTATTCGATTCTTTCAGTAGTTGTAAAATAAGGTTTACACCCTTCTCGTTTCGTTTTCAATTTGGAATGTGCAGTGACCATAAGGTTTTTAAGTAAAATTTGACCCTAATTTTACACGAGATTCCGGCTGATTTTTCATACACATTATGCAGCACAGTGGCCATCTGCCAATTTGGCATCGTAGAAATGAAAATAAATATACGATTTTTCACGATGACACCAGGTGTCCTCATAGCTTTGAAAACTAGGTTATAGGTTATGATGACATCCGTTTGCCATTATTCTAATTTAAAAACAATCCTGTAGATCGTTGGACACCCTTTATATTCATAACAAGACATTCGTGTTGTGAATAATGCTGGAAAATACATTCCGATGTTACGTTTAGTTACATACAAGTACTCAATTGTTGACATGCCTGTGTGAGTCAACGTCCCATGATGGTTGCAACAAATGTATTTATTTCGTAATTAATAATTATGTACCATGTATTTCGAGTTAATAAAATTAAACTTTGTACATATGCACCAACAAAATTTTGTTACCTAAAAATGCCAACTAATGCCAGAGATGCTCGCTACACAACGACAACGTAAATATGAAAGTTTCTTGCTTTTGTGAGTTACCCAACTTAATAGTTGAGCTAAAAAATACTGCGGAAAATCGAAAGTCTTCTTATGCAGCTAACGATACCTGATAAAAATCAAAGTTTCATTCCATGTTGAAAGCAACAAAGGAACTATTAACGTTTAAAAAAGTTGTACCTCTCGCGGGCAAATACACACATTATGTATGCAGAAAAAGACTTGATTGTAGTTTGCTGACAAGGTCACCTTATAGCGAAAAACTGGAAATGTGTGGTATTAATACATTAGAGATATACTTTTCCGCACCTTTTTCGGTAGTGAAATATTGAATGTCTTTAAGAGTGTATAGTAGTTTATGGTAGGGTACACAGGAAAATGGAGGTTTGTCGTTGTCGTTAAAAATTACTTAATTTTGTAAAAAAGCAAGGGATATAACATTTTTTGCGTGCTTACTACCTCTGATTGTAAACGGAGATTATTTCAATACCTTATCCAAGTTCTCCATGACCGAGTCATATCACCTCAAGCGGGAATGAAATGAAAGTCGCTGTAATTATTATTTATTCCGTTTGATTCATGTTTCCTTTCCTGTAGTTAGGTTGTAGATTGAATTTGAACGTTTTTTGCCTCAAATCCAAAATCTAGTAGGGACTGCTCTAAGAATGAATGTCCGTGTCTGACTGTCGATCAATAGAGATTTTTTTATTGCGTAGAGAGAATGCTTGATGTGTAGCTTTCTAAAACATGGTATTTATCCAACTAGCTTTCAGTTTCAATCACATATTCGTGTTCAGACTTTGTGTTCTTTATACATATGTATGTTGCGCATATGGTTCAGTGAATTGAAATTCTATGTAGGTATGAAACGAATGAAAATAAAGTAGTTGGAAAAAACTTCGACTAACTAAGACTATTTCATGCCTTAGAAATATCGGAAGGGTTAGTAAACGTTTTCACTTACACTCAGATCAAATATCAACTTTGTAAAGTGAGTTGGAACTCTTTGTACTAAACGAGCATCCACAACTCACTTTTCAGAGAGACTCTTAGCGGATTGTGTATGTTACTATGTTTCAGTTTGAAGTGTAAAAAAACAGGCCATGAAGCACCTTCATAAACGCAATGGTTTGTACAAAGTTGTTTTGGCGTAGCTACATGGAAAGAAAACATCATACTCCGCTACTTCCAGTATGTCAAAATCACGGTTTAAAAATGAATATACACAGGGGCAGAGGGGTTGATTTTACTGCTTATAAGGGGGATGAAAAAACGATTTTCGAAAAGATGCCAAAGTGCATGCATTTTTTCTACAAGTGATGTTGGCCACAAGCAGGTTGTGAAACTATGTGAAGAGTACAGATGCATCATAAATTCATTTTGTGCAGTTTTATTTATTCCATGAGGCACGCAGCGACATTTGCAAGTTGTCTCTTTGCTCAGAAGTCAGTGTGAGTCGATTAAGGTGAACATGTGGATATAAAAATCATTGCCAGAAGTAGAGCGTCAAAGAGAGCAAGAGTTGTTCAAAGGCAAGCTCTCAAAAGTTCTCTTTATTTAGTTACCTTGAATGTTCGACGGATGTAACTGCGAATTTCTGTATACAGCTGTCGGTTAAATGGTAATAACTTCGTATTCATATGTTTTCGAGTTTCCGTTGTGGTTTTAGTATCGAATATAATGTCATGCTTTTCATAGTAGTAGTTGTACTAGCAGCAGTGCAATTATTTTATGAATAAAATATTACACATTGCTGTGTTTGCTGCTTTGAAAACATTTAATTAAATTCCATTTTCCATGTACAGTTGGGAGATGATGAAATTCCTAGCTTTTCGAAAGGCGCTTATAAGAGCTCCGGAAATGCTCAAAATGTCTCGTTTCATAAATATCGTAGTTTGGTAGTGACAGTTCTTGGTGATACTTCTATTAAAATATGTCTTGCATAAAAATTTTGCGACTTACATAATATAACTTGCATATATCATATGCTGTTGATTTATTTCCACAAACTTCCAGGCATGCAAATTGAACTGTACTAAAGAGACTTTGACTTTGCCGATGACTGATAAATAAACAGACTTTTGAGCATAATCTGAAAATAAAAATCAGTACTAGAAAATCTAGTTACAATTCGGAAATTGCAATCTCCCTGGATATTTTTTTAGATTTTAATAGGATTGATATAAGTTGTATACAAATGCGACACAAACTAAAACGTTTTCAAAGAATTTTACATTTTGAGTAAAAGTAAAAATGTAAAAGAAAGAGATAACTGTCAAGCAAAAAATAATATCCCGATGTTGACAAACAAGTTGCAAGAGCTGTTGTCAGTGGAATTACTACAAATAAAATAGAATTTTGTAAAAGGCTGTTATTCTAAACTCAATAGCAGCATAATTTATCAGAGTATTTGAAGTTCTTCCACTGCATCAGGAAACGGGGTCACAGTACGATCTTTTCAGAGGGACATTGCTGCTTTGCCAACAAGAACAAGAATAAGTTGACGAGGCCAAGTAATTAAAATCGAGTTTGTCAGAACACAATTTAAGTTTGCTCAATTCTATTGTTCAAATTTTATCGGACGCGTATATTAATGTTTACGTTGTAGGTATCTTCAATTAAAAGTAAAGCTCGCATGTAAAAGACAAATTTGACGTTGATTGCTTTTACGTACACACGCTGATGATTCATTATAGAAAAATATCGTTTACCAGACAACTATATATAAATCGTAAAAACTAATGTTATGCTTACATGATTACGTAAAACTAAAAGGGATTAAAGGGGAACGTGACCGACAGGAAACACTTCTGGGAATAAGTTGTTATTGTAAGTGTGGTCGAACATTGTGCAGGAAAAATGTTACATACTTCGACAGTTTTTACCATTTACACGAAAGTAGCCGTCGTGGACAACATTTACACCCACGGGATTGGTCTATGACAATGGCCTAAAGTCAACTTGATACACGGAATATATTGTTGCAACCAAGTTTATTGTGTTGTACTATGACCACATGCGACCTTTACTCACAAAAAAAATCAGCGTTTCCGCCTCAAGTTTTGACCTATATTGATGACATTGATTTGGTTGGTATGTCATTTCTTTATGGTTACGACCCACTTATAGATTTTAAATGAGACCTACAGTGTACTTTACTGGTTAAAACAGTTCCGTCTGAGATATAGATAAGTCTCGTGAAAACACGTAATATCTAACAGTGCTGTATTAATAAACCTTTCACTAGTATTAGGCTTTCTATCGCTTAACGATTTGTACATTGACACAAGGATATTTGTTGTCATGTCATAGTCCTTTCATCACCTCACAAATTATCTCTGACAAAAGTAAACCAAGTTATCATGTTATAAAATCATTGATTTTATCATGTATTAGCAGTAATGGAAGAGGAACTGCATAATATTATTACATAAACATTTTTTTACTGTTACAGGAATAGAATACCTACGTTTTTGTCATTCTCGGCCACTTTTATTTTCATCTGTTTTTGGTGGTAGTGCAATTGCATGCTACACTCTGCAGGTCTGGGTGGAGTATCCTGACGACGTATGGTGACAGGAATCATGTACTATGTCACGCACATGGTATTTTAATTCCAGCAAAGTGCTTTCCGTGCAAATATTGCAAGGATACAGGATGTTCCAGAAAAACCGCATGCCTATATTCGTTCATAATGGCAACTATATCGACTTGATTCTTTTTTCTAGCCGCAAATACCAGGGGATATCGTTCAAGCCACAGAGAGCACTCATTTTTCGTTAAGCCACAACTGTTGACTGTCTTCACTGTTCCGAAAAAGAAATTTGGTTAAAAACTCGCAACCACACTAATATGCAGATAATTCACGCAACAAGGTGTATCCATGCATGCTGACATGAGTCAGATATAGGGGACAAGCACACAAAAACCTATAAAAAACAGCGGAAATGAGAAGCAAAAGGCACATAACACTGTGGTTTGACCTTGTTTTTTGTCTTTAATTTTCTCAGTCAGTGGTCAACTTCACTCATAGAAATTTCGCTGATGACAGTTACTTTGTGAGAAGATGAAAATGTTTATACCTTTGAATCCATGTTGCTGGAACAAAAGCAACCGTTGTATACAAAGACATTTTGAATGTCATCAGTAAACAGGTGTTTGACGCGGTTTATAGCAGTGAAAGCAGTCATCCGAAAAAAAATAAAAATAAAAGTGAATGACAGGGGACATTTTACACGGCTTTCAACGACAAGCAAACAGAGCGGCAAGTTTTTAGTTGTACCTACAAAAATGTCTACAATACATACCAGTGTAATACAGTACAATAAAGAGCTAAAGGTTCCGTTCTATTTTACGTGGCTTTCCTTTAATATTTTAAACCAGTACTATAGAATAATAGTGACCAGGGTGAGGATGAGAAATGAATGCGTGGAATGCAGAGGGAATATGAACATTGGCTTTTAAAGCAAATAAAGCATTATTCTGTCATGTATGGTGAAAAATCAAGAAAAGAAGCTTCCTGTAGCCATGACAGGCTCCATTAGACTCGGGTACTCTAGTGTTTTCAGACTCATATAAAAATTTCATGGTGCAGTTTATGCACTTGACTGAAAGGTGTGCTATTCTTTTCACAGTTAGGCAGCGTCACCAGTAACCGTTGAAACCTGAAGAGCGCAACGGTAGACGCTATGACAAAGCGAATCATCAAAAAAATTGGAGGGTGTATACATACTATGATAATAATAATAATAACATCCAGTGAAAGCGTACGTACGTATGTGCGCATTATTACCTACAATATAGTGTTCAATAGTGCTCGTAGCAGGTTTTTTCTCCCTCGCTCACATATTCCAGGATTTTAAGGCCCGTTACCTCAGACTGTGTAGCACGGACAGTTAGTCGATTGATAGTAGGGATTGGCATCCGAGATTCATTTTCAGTCTTCTAGTCGTTAACACGAGAAGAAGTCATGTGTAATGTGATGTGAATGACAAAGAATAGGGTGAAGAAAGCAGGCCATAAAAATATATTGTACGATCTTGGAACAATATAAAATTACTTATATACGTCATTACAATATGAAAAATATATGCCTGCAGGTAACGTTATAGGAAAATATAAAAATAACATCAACAACATCAACAATGGCAGAGAGTGGAGCAGCAGTAATGGTTGTTTGCTCACTTTCTTTTTCACTGAACTCCGGCGTAACAAGCAATCATGATTGCGAATACCTATATATAAACTATAAACAAAGTACGTGTGTAGTGTGTACACAATGATTCACTTTGTACGCTACTAAGCAGATAATACGTCAATACCCGACGTAATATAGCGATGGAGGTGCTACTCCAGACGATGATAACTAATATGGAACTTTTTTCTGATGAAAAATATTTTTCATAGAGTTAATGGAGCACTGGAGTATGATATACGCTCTGTTCCTGGTTTTCTTGGGCGCTGTGACGGCAGTGAGCCTCCTATACGTCGTGTGTTGCTGCTGCCGTAAACGGCACAAAGCGGGCGGGGGCGATGAGGATAGTTTGCAAGGAATTCTTACCGATGGGAACAGCAGCAACAAGGACACAACATCCGTCAAAAGTCACAATGGGATTCTCGGTATCAAGGCTCCCCTTCTCAAGACCAAAGCCATGATGTAAGTTGAAATTCTTTTCTGTGCCTTTCTCTTTTATTTTAACTCCACTACTCTGCTTCCCCACGCATGGCGTGCTTTCAGGCTTATCTTGTATGCTTATGTGTAGCAGCAAGCAAAAAAAACATCGTTTTTTCCAAATGTGCTCACTTTGTCAGCTTTTCCCCAGTATGCTTTTCAGAGGCTTCATGAGCGTCACGGTACCCTGAATTCTTCATGGGTGGGAGCTGAACGCAAGGCAACGCGAACAACAAAAGCATTTGCCGTTTTTCTCATGTCCTTTTTGTCATTGTTGATAATGTGATACCCTTATTGTTTAAAATGTCCCTTGTACGAGTTCCCCTTTTTCGCCGTTTTGATATGCAACGCTTCTTGGGAAGTTGGGAGGCTTTAAAACAACAAACTCCATTTTCAGTGTTCCAGAGTCTGCCGCACTCTCCCGCATTTTTGCCGCTGTTTACACAGATCACTATCGTGGAAGGTGGTAAATGTGATGTATATGCTTTAGCAAACTTGTGAAGATGTTCATTATCTCATCCTAAAACATAATTTATCGAACTAGCGGTTCAAGAAGAGGCACATGGGAACTTGGCGTAATTTAAAAACGGTAATACGAGAACACAAAAAAAATCAGTAGCCTCCTTCCGAAACGCGCTATCAATTTACTACGTGCTAATGCATTTGATTACCCTTAATTAATTATATTATGTGACACGTTTTCCTCAACGTGAAGTGAAACTTTTTCGGAAGATTGACTAGTATTGACTAAAGCAACAAGATATATGTACAACCTGCTTATTTTGCTCTTTTTATTTTTTTATGCTTTCATTCTACACAGAATAGGAACAAATTAAAAGCCTTCCCGTCACTCTATCGAGGTTTCTCTCGCAATTTATTTTCTTATAGGATTGTACAAATACCCGTATCCTGAGAGAAAAACAGGTAAGAAAAAAACACTACTGCCAAGAAAACTGCAACTGCGCATTTTTTATCCTGATTATCCAAAAAACGTAAGTGGTAATATCCTTGTCATAAAAGCGATACTGTATAACGAATAAACAGGAAATTACATATTTTGTCTGCAAATGGAACATCCTTTTCAATTTTCGATGAAATGTAAGGAAAGTGATTACATAAATGGCGTATACAGAAAAGAGCTCCTACTTTCCAAACCTCATTAATGGCCTTGTCTGAGATGTGCACAATACTATCACGCAAACTTGTATGGTTGTCTCTTCTCTACTAACATTTATGTAATATACTCTGTGGTGGATCGTGTAATACATTTCTTTCAAAATGTTGCATTTACTTCAACAACAATGGACAACCTTAAAAGCTACCACCACTACAACTAAACTAACGTTTTACTCACTCTGGTTGAAAAGTTTACTCTGTCATTCAAACAAAACATGTTTTGTAACATTGTGTGGGTAAGCATAAATGGTAAAATTGTCAAACTCCACTAATGAGATTGTGGAAACACATAACTTGCAATTTACTAAACATGGATAAAAAAAATATTTTAGTATAAATTGTTACCTCAATCAAGCGTGCCAGAAAATAAATATCAAAAGTCAAAACCCTAATACTGAAATCAAGTTTAGCAGAGCTTTCTGTCACTCTCTGTAATCCCAACATTGCACACATAATGTACCTATAAGTTGACAAGCAGACAAACACAGGAGAAACAACATTGTGAGATTCTCTAATGGATTTTTGACAATGGCCATTGAAGTAACAGGAAGAGGAAATAGACACATAACATGACACACTGATGATTTTCGCTCATCCAAAAATACTACCAACACATAACAATACGCATATTATCCCATCATTTTTTGAAGTAGTCAAATTTAAGTAGTTTTTTGAGTACAAGCATGTCATTTGGGGTTATAGATTGGGGTGGTGAAACAAAGCAGCAGGAAAAGAAATTTTCCTTCTTCACTCAATCGTCAGTGGTTGTAACCGGTACAGCGGAAGGTAATACAGGGATTCCAAATGTCCAAACTAAAATGTTACTAAGCAGTTGGCTGTGGCCATGAAAGGGTAGTAAGCGTAAGCCCAAGCAAGCAGTAATGAGCGGTACCATCCCACCATAAACCTATGGTATCCAGTAATCCGCAAATACACGTGGTTTGTTTATATGGGCAATTGTTAATAATAACCATAATAGTAGGAACGGAAGAAGAGAAAACGTTATATAAGTAATGCGGAATGATAACGAGGGGACAGAAGTGTTCAATGGAAGGAACATGCTCGTAGTCATTGTCACAAGTTGTGCCAGTGGTGGTGAGGCCATCAACAGCTTTATACAGCTGGTTTTTGGCTGGCTGCCAAGACAGAAACACTAGTTGATTTTAACGGAAACAGCGACCAACAGAAGGAGAGAAGGTGTAATATAGTCGTATCCAACAATATAATGTCATGCTGAGCAGTTGCTCTTATTGAACGTACCTATTGTACGATTTTTACGTGGATTACGCCGCTTACTACTTTTACACGTTTGTGGTTGACATAAAGTTTCTCACTTTCACTACACTGGCTTAAGCTACATACAAAACGGATGTAAAAGAAAAGTGAAACTTTTTTAAAGACTCCGATAAAAGCATGAACATTTACTTTGGTCAGGGTATGTAACAAACATGCAGTGATCATTTGAGGGCCATGTGCTCTGAATTGGTCATGTGAACAGTTAGTAGAATCTGACTTGATGTTTTCCGACAAATGTTACAAGATTCGGAGGTAGAGCTGGAGAACTAGAATTCTGCATTTTACCTACTTGTACAATGTAATTTACTGATTTTAACGGAAATTCACAACTATTTCATTAAACTGTAACGCTTCACTGTAATGAGTAACTTATGCACCTGTTTGACAACACTAACACTCCTTTGAAACTAGAAAAATCCATTAAGCAACTATCGATGTGCTGTATATGGTTTCAGAAAAAATTTTCTCTTTTGTATACATTACCCATTAGGAAAACAATTTGTTAAATACTTTGCATTTTTCTTGTTAAAGCATACTATTTTCATGGAAACAGCAAAGTTGATAGTTTACTTAAACAAGTTGATAAATCACACACGTATGGGAAAGCAGGAGGCTGTTCTTAATACAACGAGTTCAGTTCCTAATATACTATTTAGTCTTCGTAGAAACGAAAAGCTTCTCTTTTGATAAAATAGCAAGTTATAAATATACAAGAGGAAATCAGCACGTGTATGCCACTATGTATGTTTTTCCTTAATTAGTGAAGCTTAATCATGAAACGTTCTACGTAGTTATTATAATAATAGGTGTATATTCCTGAAAATTCATATTCATCGAGACACTTTCCTTTATTTCTTTTAATTAAAATGATGTCATTGGCTTATTAGAATTTCCTATTTAGCAAAACAGATGCAGTTTTGTTATTTAAATTACAAGTATCGTTCGGCTTTGCACAACGACACACCTCGTTAGTGTTATTGGAATGGAAAAATATTGTTGTAGCTTTTTTACATTAATAGGCATATAGTTTAGGAAAATAATTAATAACTCGCAAAACTGAAAAGCACGAAGCGAAAATAGGAAGACACAAGACCAGATCATTCTTATCAGAAAAAATCAATTTATTTATGGTTTTTAAATATGTAAACAAAAATCGAATGTGACTATGGCCAACCGTCCATTTTGTGATGTTATCAAATATGTAGGCACAGTCATAGTGAAATCGTACTGAATCATAGTAGCATTGGAAAAGTGGGACATTGGAGTGAGAGAAAAGGATAATATGGGAAGTCTTCTCACCTATCTTTTCATCAAAGCCGAAAACCCTTGGTATATAAATCTAAACGTACATCTCCACGTTTAAAAAACAATCCATTTATTGCTTCGCTGCTTTGTATAGATTTAGTGCAAGTATAGTTGATGGACATGTTATATATCAAGTACGATGAAGTAAATTTTTTATGATGAAAATCAATACAAAAGCTAAACAATTAATAGAGAATATTTTGCCAAAACTAGTGTAATAGGAATACTAGGAATAGTGTAAGTAAAGTGGTATGTAAAATAAGCTGTTAGGATTTCCTATTTTGACGTGGATAGGAAAAATTTGCATCATGTTACCCGACAACCAATACGTGAATGACTACAAAAGGCTCTTTAGCATGAAACAAGGCAATGATATGAGCACTTCATTAAGCTTGTTACATGTGAATGTTACGATAGGAAATGTTACGCAAAAAGCAAACCTTGATGTAAATAAGCATTGCTTATTGTTAGTAAGAATTTATCCGCTTGTGCAACACACTTTGTGAGTGAGCAGAATCGACGTACGACGAGTTGTTGTTTTCCAGGTAATTTGAGGGACTTAATTAATTCTCTAAACCGGAAAACAAAATGAGAAAACCTAGAGATACTTTTTACAACGAGTATTATATTTCATGAGCATGGTCTGGCTTTGGAAAAGTTCTAACACAAGATTATCATGCAAATTGTGACTTCAAAAACTTGAGTATAGATGATTCTAACAATTAGTGAGCGCAAAAGAATTTTCACGGTAAAAATCTTTTTGAAGCGTTTTTACTAGATAGCACTTGTATAATTGATGTCGTTCTTTTTAACATCAATGAAACTTCCAATACAAGTACGACCCCAAAAGAGGACTTGTGATGAAAATGCTCAGCTACAGTACAATTAGCAAACAAATGCTCTTGTGAGAATTCTCTTTTCATTTTACCACTCCTTTGAAATACCAACTCGTCCAGTGTTGTATATTATGATTTTTAAAGGAATTCATTAAAAAGTAAAACATTCAATTTATACTTCAATGAATTTAGAGTTTCTCTTTTTTTTTAAATTACTCGCAAAATTTATTTTAATTGGATCCATCTCTCAATGTATGCTGTCTTTTTTCTTTTATAAAAGGAGTTTACCAAATGAGTAGAGATTTAAAAAAAATCAATACGATGTAAGAATAAACCTACAAAGTATTAGTAGCAAAGTGACGAAGTAATCACTTGATTTTTGTTCAACAAACCCTCCAACTCTCCATCCAAAACTGTCCCCTCATTCAACCCACAAATACCAGACATACACCTACGGGACATTTGACCCCGTTGACCTGGAAACTCTAAAATCATTCCCAGGTGAGCCTTAGAAATGAGGTACCGCTTGGCGAAAACAGAATTTCAAAATTCAAAACTATTTTTGAGTTATCGCACGAACAGTCAAGCGGACAGACAACGTGAATAACTCCCACTTCGTCACTTAATAATTCCCAGATAGAGAAATTTGCGGGTACTACCGACAGCTGTAAGAGTCTACTTACACAAGCATGCATAATTTAAATTACCATTTGTGAGGAATTCTTACGGTATCAGTCTCTCCATGAACATACTTTTCTTCTGTCTGTATATTTGACTTTTGTTTGCAAAAAACGAAATAGTGAGCCCAAATTCCACACACGCCTAGGTCTATATATATTTCACCTCACCTTTATCACAATTCCCAAGGGTCAAGTACGTCATTTTACTCCTGAGTGAATGAAGGGAGAAGAACCAAAAAGACGTTGTCAAAAGAGATAAACATACATTGGTATTTCTCGAAATGTACTAATAGAGAAAAATGAGGTTCTCCACTTCACTCATCTTTGCCTCACGAAAGTTCGTTTGCTTTTGTGTGACAACTGGTATTTTGTTTGCTGTCAAGTCTTGGTTTAAAATGTTGATAGATTATATCGCAGAGTACTGTAACAGGCTGGTTGGTCTGGCTTTCAACAAGAAATGAAAAGTATGCACTACCACAGGTACTTTCACTTTACATATTCTTATAAAGTATTCAAACGGCACTGATGAGAACCAGAATGATAGGGGAACTTACACGGTAGTCCGGATTTTGGATATATAAAGAAAGTGGCAACGAAGGAGGTATAAAATGGTGGCATGCAGCATCTCGTTCAATATTCGGTGTGTTTTGCGGGTTTAAATAATGGCACACGCAGGTATGCATACGCGTGTGTATGTGTACTGTGCACACTTATTTTTCCTTTGTGTTAGCTTTCCTAACACGGAGGTTTGTCTCTAGTCTGGTTAGTTTAAAGTTGAACTCATGTGAATGTTCCTTCTCTTACTCAGGATCATGCCAAATATTCCATGTATTGCTCAAACAAACTGACGAGGACGACGACGATAAAGATGACGATGACTACACGACGGGGTTTTGTACCCCTTCTTATAAAGTATAGGGGTATATGTTTTACTTCTTAAGTCAATAGAAAAAGGATTTTGTACTGAATTAATACTTAATGGGAATAGTTACCATTTCAAGTGAAACTGGTAAAATGGGGGAAGGTCAGAGGTTGATAAATTATTAATGACCTTCTCCTTTTACTTCGGCATAGACCGGGAGGTAACTGTAATTCAAGTAAGAAAAGAGGAAAGGAATGAAGGAATAGATGGAAACCTAGTCGAGTACAAATATATTTATTAAGGAGCGAATGTTCTTTATTGCGATCAGTCTGTCTGTCCGTCCGTGCAATATCTCACGAACGGAAAGGAATTTTAAAGTTATGTTTTCGCTAATCGATAGCACAGACAATCTAGTTGTGGTAACAGAATTTCTGAGGTCAACCGTTAATTACAAAACCGCTTAAATATAACATCATTTCCATTTTATTAATCTTTGGGTAACCTAAATTTACCGGTAACCAATGATCCGATCTACCCTATCTATTTTTGTACCCTATGAACCTTTCTGAAGATATATAAATGTTTGGTCCGGAGGACCCTCGGGGTGTATGGGCAAAAATTATTGTTTCAGAATTTGACCTGAAAGTTTGATCAAAGTTTGTATGTAGACACCTAAAGAGAAGCTTGTTTATGTTTTAAAGACATAAAGACACATTGTTTATATCTTTAGACTTTCTGTTGATATTTCGACTTTTCTTTCGGTCCTTCACTATGTGGTTGGTTCACATGGTTTATTTTGATACATTTTATAGTATGACGCAGTATCTCATCAGTTAGACATTTCCAAAGACAAAATTGGACGAAAGAAAAGATTGAGAATGAGGGACTGATTCTGAGCAAAAGAGGGAAAAAAGCCGAAAAGGTGCTGAAACTTTTTCTTCCAGAGTGTTCGAAGTGAGCAACAGAGTAAAAGAAAGGGAAAGGGAGAAAATGTACAGATACTTTAATATATTACCGTCTACCTTCTTTTTCTTGTTATTTTCTAAAATGCAGGTAGGAAAACTCGTTTCAATATAACTCGTTAGTCTTTGCTCCCTGCAGAAGCTCCCTGAAGAAGAGTCAAGCTCATCATCATCATCATCAGGTATCTTACCGAAAAGGAGTCACATAAGCAATAGTTCTCTTCTTGAACAGAGTTCTGATGAGGGTTGGCTCCTTTTGAAACAGCAACATTAACATGTAACAAGGCAAAATGTATTTTTACTTCTTTTGGATTAGAATAAGAAAATTGCGAACTTAAGACGAAACGCAACGTACATACATCAGAGCATCATGTGGTAGGTACACGCCTGGTCAAATTGCTTACATTCTCCCTCTCGCTCCCTTTTCCAACTCGTGAAGAAGCTTACGAAGACAAAAGTGAGTTTGTATGTAAAAGCTGGTATATTTTCTACTTTATTCAATTTATTTCTCAAGTTGAATCGTCCCTGGGACAAGAGTCCCTAGAAGCAGATAATAAGTTTTCATTGTTACCCATGGAACTTGCATAAAGTCTTGGGTAGAGAGACTCTTCATATTCCGAAGGCACAAGGAAAAAGAAACTAACGTGTAGCTAATGGGGTAATGTATGCCTTCACTCGTGATTTAAGACTCCATAACACGTGAATCTTTCTCCAAATACAAGTTATTAAAACCCCGTTTTCTTTTTTGTAATTTCGTTGAGGAGCAACCTGAAGTATGTATGGCTGTTTTGTGTTTAGAAACAACAGCGTAAATTTTATACAGATTTTAGTACATTCAACTCTTGCGTGCTTTCTTTATTATCATAGGAACACCGTAAGGAAGCATTAGAGTCTATTTGGTCGACAAATTACGGATATAACGAGTTTCTAACTTCAACATCTTGTTATCTTTTTTCTTTTTAAAACCCCTCACAATAAACAAATGCTAATTTCCATACAACTAGACAAGTGTGCGGAAGTGACTTGATTATCAAGGCGAGAACGAAAGCATGCTTAAAACTGAGTGGCTCTTTAATCTCTTACATTTTCGGCATCGGCACTGTTATCGCAAATTGATTTTCGCAAATCGCCCCATCGTTTTATTTACAACTTTTGCAGTAGGAAACATCAGATCAGGGAGTAGTCCATTTTTGTATAAACTCAACTTTGTTGTTACTTTATAATGCCATACAAACCTAAGACTAAAACTAACCAGAACAATTTACATTGCAATTTAATTTTTATTTCCAGAGACATTGTTGTGGAAACATGTCATTTGTCACCGGCGTGAAGAGGCAATAAATCAGCACACATTTGTGCTGAAGACATTGCACCTGAGACCGGCTGTTATTACCATACCATTTTTCTATAGAAATCAGTGTTGTATTGGCTTCTCGGGGAGAAATGTAATGCTTTGTAAAAAGGCCTCCGTCTACAAGTTTTGTTCACATGTTTGCAATGGAAAGCTGAAAACTTACCACATAGAATGTGCGGTTTCTTCGTTGGGTTTCAATCAAGAGCAAGTACGAATGGAGGGCATGAGGTGCCCTCTCTTGAGATGAACACTCTTCGGGAAAAAGCAGAGAGAAACGACGCGACGCATCCCGAGACTGCCAACGGCTTTCTCCGGAAAAGTTTCACGAAAACGAAGCTGTCGCCTTACACATAGTCCCAAAAATTGCAGTACACTTTACGAGATGGCGCTCCTGTATGAAAACGGAATGACGGAAAAGAAAGAAAATGTTGTCTACCACTTTAACGAAAGTATATTAACGACGCTATCAGGAGAAAAAAAATCTGGTGTGTTTCGGTGAAATATTGTACTTTTCGGACGTGTGAAAACAAATTATAGCTAATTTTTTGGCACATGTGCAACATTTTTATGTTCGATTGCCCAGACAACTTCGCTGAGAAATAAAAATTGAACACTAGTCAGTTTAAAGTATTTATGGAATGCCCTCTTTCCACATGTCTATTCAGCGAATCTGTCGAATGCACGTTTGCTTTACTATTATTCAGCCTTCACTCCAAGTCTTTCCCATGAAGAGTGAAGAAACGGCTAAAAACAAAATTAAATTTTTCAACAACCCCCATGAAAAACAAGACTCAGGATCCAGTCACTTGTACTCTTTACTTTATTATATGATGTGAGAGGAAAACAACTGCATCGCCAAGTGATAGTGATGCAGTTGTTTTGCTCCAGTTTCAAATAGATAAAAAAATGTACAAAACGAATTGAATCCACCGCCACTGCTTTCTTTCTGCTGCCTTGTTTGTAGCATATAAAGCGATAGATTCTCTGTTCACAGTCTTCTCGTTGTTAATATTCCCATTAATTCTGTTCACGTAACTTCTGGTCAGTTAAGTTGCAGGGAGCAACGTTTTATCTTTCCCTCTTGAGAGTTTATGAGCTAAATCAATAACGACTTTGTGGTAACAACTTTTCATAGTTTCTTGGCCCGAACGGAAGTGGGGTTATAATGTGAAAAAAACTTTAACCCGAAACCCCACTTTTTGCCGCAACCTTTTTTACTGTATTTTTGCAATATGAACAAAACGAAAGTGACAGAGTAAACTTGCTTGACGTTTACTTTACCGTATACATACGTACCTGACACACATGCTCAAAATCAATGAACCCAACGTCCAAACCGAAGACTCCCAGAGGAGTAAGTAAGCTCTTAAAACCGTAAAATGAAGACCAGAAAATCAGCCCTATCTTTTTTTCAACCAAGGAAAAAGGTTCGGAAAATTAGGCAGCTTCCCTTCACTTCCATTTTACAAAAAAAAAAATAATGAGAAGAGGCATTTTCTAGCCGGTAGAGAAACCTGGTTGATCTCCTAGTGAAACTGTAAAAATTCCTTCTGTAGTCAAAAGTATTTGAGAGTACAAGAACATTGTGGTTTCTTTACGGAGACATCCTTCCCTAATCCCCACAACATCACCATAAAACTAAACTCTATCCACGATAGTTTGCATCTTTCCTACAACCATACCATTTTTCATCTTAAATTCAATGCCGCTGCTGCTGCTTTGAGAAGCAGCAAAGTAATGTTCTTGCTGATATATTCTACTAAATCCTTCCACAAGCAGTAGAGGTCTCATCCTGGTAATACACCACCACGCTCGTTTTCTGTATCCCAGGGTTATTGATAGCACTAAGATTACAGGAAATTCTCGTGTTACCCCAAGAATGAGGAATAGGTTTATAAATCATTTTGGTACATTGTCTTCCAACCTTTCGACTTTCCGACGTGCACATTTTTCGGGATATAAAAATGCATAATATATCATACGTAGAAGTTGAGAAAAGAGATGTGGATGGAATATGGGGTAAAATGTGATCCGTGCGATTTATTTCTCCGCGGAGTACATTGATAATCATAAACAGTATGTAGTAATGAGGTTTATACAAACTTGTTATGTAAGTAGGAACATACATGTGCGGATAGAACAAATAGATGAGAAGTAATATTGTAAGGGGAGAAAGTCTGCTCCAAATACGGGGACGATAATCTTGCTACCTTTTTGCCACCAGATGTTTGTTCACTGTAGGTAATATTTTCTCCTCCAATAAGATTTGTGGCTGTTGTTCAGGACATGTCACAATATGTACAGGAAATATGACTGGACCTTACTTCACTTTCTACAAGGCGTAGTCTTCCCAGTTGACAGGGGTTAAATAAGACAGGGAGAAGAAAGCTTTTAGTGTGTGTGTATATACTTGTGTATGTGATTTAATCAAATATTTCAAAGTCATAGACAGCAGGAGAAATGGCTATTCAAGGTCCTTTTGGTATTCTACCGGTTTTACAACCCAAGGATTTATCCTTTGTGCCCTTTTATTTTCTACAACATAGCGTAGTATAAAACAAAAGACCCAAAAATTCGTTTTGTCTTATTTGTTTTTGGGAGTCTAACCCAATAATTTTCAAGCCTGCTACATTTGCCCTTTTCGCTGGAATTCGCAATTTCATTTTTACTACGCCCATAATATTCAACTTTTTTCTTTTTATAAAACTCACATACAGTTTACTGGTACATAGAGCATACAGTTTATAGTCCATATATAGGATTCTTGGATTGGTATGGCGACAGGAGAATTTTGGTCGTAATAATGTTATGGACGTGGGAAAATCATAGAGATGAAAGGGATATTTAAATAGGCTCTTTAGCATGTAATCTGTCTGCCATCGAACAGATTATAATATTACATATTAGTGGTTGCATCCAAAAGCCAAAAGTTCGTCTAAAATCCCAAAATTTATTTTAAAAAGAAATCTAATCAAATTTGTGTTAGCGCAACAACACTACGGGAAGTGAATCTAACCAAACCAGATCCGCTAGTAAAAGTATACCTAAAAATATTTTTAAAACCACGGTAACGAATACAGTTGCAAAAAGCAAAACATTATTATAGAGTACATTTATAAATCGCGTTCGTATATTCCATGATGACACCTCATGTGAAAATCATTAAATATTGCGGTTTGGGTTTTTTTTTCGTCGGATTCTGTTCGTATGTTGTTTTAGCTTTGGTGCTGGTAGTGCTCCAAAAATTGTAATAAAGTTACATAATACTATAGTACAGTACATAAATACTCAAACTACTGGAAGCATATCTTGAAGATAGGAAAAGCAATAACCGTATGTTGTCCAGCGTATGGTGTGACAAAATTGTGGGAATAGCGGATATGTAATGCGTAGTTAATCGCGAAAAAATGAAACAGCAGTGGGCTGAAAAGGAAATAAAGATATTGATACGCTTTGTACAATATTTTTATGTGCTCTTTACTTTTTGTAGTAAGTGATTATCATAGAACACATCCCGAGAGTTTTTGCAGCATGCAATTGGAAAGTTGGACGGTGGACTTTATACATATCTATATTATGGTTTTGTAAAGAGGATCATCATCATCATCTTCATCATCTTCACATTCTTATCAACATCATTATCATCCAACCAACAGTAAAAACTGGTGTTATTACTAGAAATCATATTTACACAATGCATACATACATTCGACTGTTTGACAAAGGTAGCCTCTAATCAAAAGCGACATGGACGTAAAGGCTGGTCGGCGTACGGGAATGGTCGTCTTAGGTTTTAATGTAAAACACCTGTCAATATAAATATTTATTAATATATTACAAATAATGAATTATCAAACTAATTTCAAAGCTACACTAACAAAACCCAAAGGCGCAGAACCACTCGCAAAGTTTTTCTTAGCAATTATTTTTCTCTCAGTACTGATATTCCGAGTTGCTTTATTTCATGGACTTCCACCAATCAAAGCAAATTTTGTTACATTTAAGTCCACTTGAATCCTTTACAAAAAGTTAACACATTGAAAACAAAAAAAAACTTTGTTCCCGCAAAAATATTTAACTTGTGGTGGCACCTGTCTGTCTTGTTTGTTGTCCCGGACCATCATTTTCGTCATGATTTCAAATATTTTTGTTGAAGTTGGCACCATCTACCCATTATGATCATTATGCGTATGCCTTGAAAACAAAGGTACTGTTCTTCGTGTATAATACATATTCCCAACCGTCGACCAGCTTATAATAATAAAAATTTGAAGTAGGTGTTACATCAAAGCCGAAGACATTATATATAATAAAAAGCATTTAATTTTTTATTTCATTAAAAACACATGCCGACTATCCTTTTCCCTCTGTTTCATTTTTTAATCTTTTGATAAGAAATAGCGGATTTCGCCATGGTCGGCGTTCGGGACTCTACCTACAGTATAATGCATGTTTACATAACTGATGTTTTGATGGCCTTATACGTACAGCCCATGGTAATAAAAAATAAGAAAAAAATCATTCCTTTTATCCTTTTAAGCCATCCGTACGACTTTTGCTGTCTTGTGCATGTGCCCTTTCCACCCTTTTTCAATTCATCTCTCCCCATCAACCCTCATGCTCCTTTCTCAATGCAGTAATATTTACTCTATTCATTTCCTTATTAGACCCAGATACACTTTATTACATTACATTCATTCTTGACTGGATCTCTTTCGAGTGACATATGCCCTTCATCTCTATCGAGCGGATGTAATTTTTTGTTATGTACACATGCTTGTACATTTGCAGGAAATATTAGTCACTCATTCGAACAAACAGTTGTCCTTGAATCGTGTTTTTACTGCGACAAATTCACCGAAACAGCAGTTTCCCTTGAATTGTTTTCATAAACTGGAAAGGTATATTTCGTCTGTAAATCTCTGCTAGATTGAAGTTTTAAATAGTTTGTATATAATTTACTTCAACAATAGGATTCAACTATTTTGTTTAAAGCATTTATCCGTGGGAGGTTGAAGGCCACGGCTTAATAATCCACCCGTGGATTTCAGATACGCCACCATTTAATCGTAACATTTGGATTAAAAAAGCGCATATGCATATAGATCCTTCAATGTAAGGCTTTAAATTGTTCACTTGATGCCTTTAAACGACTCTTTTTAAAATTACTGGCAATAATCTCGTCGTTGTGGCCAGGTTGTGTTCTGATATATCATCTCTGGTATGGCTTAAACTTTGTTGACGTTTAATCCTATTTATTTTTGAATTTTGCGGGTTACAATTCACGTAACCAAGCGTTTTATGCACATAAAAAGCATCAACTTAAGTATGTATGTATATAGTAAACAGGGTAATTAGTAATTATACGGGCTTCTCATCATATAGGTATCTGTAAAGATTACACGATTATAGTTATCAATGCATGCACGTTGTTCCGTATGATGAATTGCAATTAAATTAATTCCTCGCATATTGTGAAAAATTGTAGAATACGTAACCTCTAGTTAAATACTCTAAATATATAAAAAGTAATATGCAGTTCCTAATTTAAACACCATCGTTAATATTTGATTACTTCAGGGTTATGTCGACAGGAGACTGACTTGCTCAGTAAACGCGGCGGTTCCAAGACAAGTAATTTGCTTGTTTTTGGACGGGGACGGACAAGTTAATGTTTTACAGTGGTGATGATGGCGAACATATACTTCCTTATCGTATTTATGCCGTTCCCCACTCTCTGTTTCTGTCATACATAGTATTATTACCATCACCCACAACTGGACCTAATGGAGAAAGGAAACCCTATGAAAAGAGGTTGGAGGTAAAATAACATAATACTCTGTCTGATGAAAATTACTTTTTAGTACAACTATTAGCATCATGGCGCTTGTTGTACACTCCAAAGTTGGGCCTATCTGGCCTGGCATGACATTGCAACGGCATTACTATTATTACTGTTGTTATTATAGCGGGTTTGCTCACCAACATAAAAGAACTCTTTTATTTACTCAATTTACCCTTGTCATTGTCATACTGGCCACAAAGATGATGAAAGATGACGATGTTGATGATGAAGAGAAAACGGCCACGAGGACGACAACGACAAAAAGATGAAAAGGATGATTGTTATGTTTGTCCTTGGTTTGCTAGCGAGATATCACAACATAATACAACCATCCGTGCACTCGTTTGCTTCCTCCTTTTTCTTGGTCAGACAAGGAGAAAAGTTGAATAATTGCTTATATCATTTTCTTTTGTGGATTCATTACTGACTGTCTGAATGTTTTGTCCACGTTCACAAAGCACGTAATACGGCGTGTGCACAGGGAACCTGTATTTATACTTACTATGTGCAATGCTCACAGTTTACAGCTCACCCTACCACCATCATTAAGAACAGCAGCAGCAAAAAGATCATGATTGCTAGAATTCATATTTCAAACATGAAAAAGTGTGACCAGTCGTGGTTATTAAATATGGAGAATAATATGATATTAGGGTTGCATTTGGGGGAAAGGCATCAAGTATCGTTCCGTCAACGTCATCATCCCGAGAAATCCACAGAATTCCTGTTAAATAATATACAAACCTAGAATGGCTAGGAAATGAGTATGAATGCTAGAAATGATTCAAGAGAAATAGTCTCCTCCAGACGACACTGTTTAGGCTCCCTTATTGGTTCTTAAAGAAAAAACTACGAATGTAAAACATTGTACCGACAACTTAGAAAGAATGTCGGCAACTACTGCGAGGAAAAAAATAGCTCGCCTTTCTCCATAAATACTTTCTCCATATATTATGTGTAGGTATATATGTAGGAATAAATGCAGGCCTGCAAGAAAGTGTACCAAGGTAACTAATACTGATGGTGAATTACGGCTTCTTCCTTTGAGCGGAATTGGTCCATCTAAAACGGTACAGTGGGAGTAATCAAACAGCCAGTTTCTTCACGTTAGCAATTTCGATTGCCCAGAGGGATATACCAACAAGTCTGCTGTTGTGCCTGTAATGGTAAACAGGTCGTAAATAATGTACTGTTGTTACTGATATCGTTAACCGTGGCGAAACCGCCCAATACACACTACCTAAAAAATGTTTTAATTTGATCTTGAAACCGATATCGATACATTTGGTTCGTATCGCTTCCGTTTGTCTGTTACTCCCCAAATCATCTCATCGAATGTAGTAGCAGAAAACAAGCACAACAGTATTATGTTTTCAGCATTTTACTAAAAGTTAAACTGGACTTGACATTTGTACATGACAGTAGGAACCGGGGGATGGGGGATAAATCCCCCCATGAATTCAGGAATTTAACATTACGTAGATTACAATACTTAAAATTACTTAACATTACAGGATAGTCCTGTCCCCCCTGTTTCTACAGCCCTGCATTTTGTGATGTTTAGGATATTCTTGTCCCAAAATTTTGTAATGACGGTTGTTATAAATAACATATCATGTGGTTTTATTTACATGTTCCCAACGTTGAGTTTTCTTTTCTGCTTGTTGTAGTTAAACTGACCTTGCTTCACACTAAACCTGGTGCTCAAGTGAAGATGAGTTTTCTGTACCGATTAAAAGAATCAGACAGAAGTGGATATTCTCATATCCGGTTTGCGGGAACGAGAGAGTAGAGTTCGTTTATAGTGATAGTGGGTCGGACGGAAACAAGTCACACAATGTGTAGGTAAAATAGATTGAGTTAGAAATCTCATACGACATTCAAAAAATGTACAACTGTCAGTTTTTCCACAAGAAATGTCCTTCAGTAGGATAAAGATAAGCACCAATGATTCAGCTTACTACACTGCATATGCCTCTTTTGCTGCGTTTACGAATGTTTCCCTCGCAAGAAGCATCTATAATATGTCTTTACCCTTGCGTTTCCGAGTTGGCTTATGTAAGTAAACATATAACACAGTTGTTATTATTAAATTACATCCACCTACTTCCTCCGCCACTGCCCCATCAATGTGACACTTACAAGCGAGTTAGTGTGAGTCTACAAATCTTAATACTACCCGTAGATAGCGCCCCATTTTTCGAATGATGATTCTAAGCGCAGGCGAAAATATGTTTGCTCAGCACGTGAATGGTGTGGTTTCAAAATTTTTTTTACAAAGTTAGCCTACTTCGTAACGAGACTAGTTGTCTTGAACTTACCATATTATATTATATTGGAAATGTGGAAACTGTGTTGAATCTAAATTTCATAACGTTCGGTTCTATATACATGTGTATTCTGTATGTGTAGAATTCGGTGTAATTCTGTATTGCTCGATGGTAGTGGCTGACAAAAAATGCTGTAATATGACTATCATATCTTTCACCTAAACCTACGGCTATCCTACTGATCATTTTAGATATCGTCGTTTAAGTCCTTATATCTTTTTGGGATGTCACAAGGTTGATTGATGACTCCCCTATTGGTAAGAAAATATTATATACTACATGCCGCGCTCGAGAACAAACGTTTTTTTTAACCTAACGCTGATATATCTTGTTTTGCAACCTGCACAGCTTGATGCAATTTTAGCACACATTATACACCCTAGCAGCATCTAAAAACCAATACGTGTGCTATGTTTTTATCTCTGCCGATTTTGAAAATGTTCGGTTATCAACACGTTGGTTTTCAGGATGCTGCTGATAGCAAAAATCTAGCATATTCACCACATTTACTGCTGATATTATGGTGATATGTTAAGGCATAAAAGATGAGCTTGTGATTTTTGTGTGTGGGTAGGAAACCTGTGTAGTTAGGAGATATTCTACACCAGCTTATTCTGACCTTGCACGTGAGCCGACTACTTGATGGACAGAAAAGGATAAAAAAATCCCTTTTTTCATAACTTGAAACTTTTTTTGTATCGAAACTCAACAGGATTTATTATATTAATACCATATCACATGTGGCCGATGTGTTCATATGTATTCTCCCTTGTCCTCCACCAAAATACTATCGTAGATACTTGGGTAATCTTTTATTTTGAAACGGAGTTGCCTTGCTGGGTGCCTGTTCTCCTTTATCTGTAGCAGTAGAGGACCTTTGTGAAGAAACTGGTGAGGCCCTTGGTTTGAAGCTGTGATCTACCGTGCATTAGACGAATAAAGAAAATGAGCTGTCCGCTGTTTAGCGAACAGCGCACCGTTACCAATACTTGGTGTGAGTATCACGAATGGGTAGGAGCAAATGTGCATTTTGTGAAAGTCTTGTAAAGCTCTTCTTACGCTTTCTTCTTGGTTCGGTCTCGCTCAGTCCTACTTTTCATTTTCCTTTGGTCGGGGTTTTATATTATTTTTAAAATCCGTGAGAACTAACGGTAAATCCACTTTCCCATTTCCCTTGTGAGGGGAATGTATAGCTAGTGACTTTTCTTGGCAAGGAAGTTGATAATAAGAAGCCGCATAATAATAGTAATAATAATAATAACAACAATGATAATAATGGACTGGTCTTGGATATTGGGCAAACTATGAAAAACTACGTAACTATATGGCTACCTGATAAAAGGAGTTTGTATCACGAAAGAAGTCTAACGTAGAAAATATTTGTTTAACGCTTATATAGAGTGTTCGAAATAATGTTTTAATTTTTTTACTGGTGTAACGCGGTACAGTTAATAAGAGATGCACTAACAAAATAACAAAAATGTTTGTGGTACATGTAGGTGATTTATGTATTTATTCATA
>JAHZNB010002989.1:0-12092 GCA_027744295.1 Callyntrura guangdongensis | reverse complement strand
TTGATAGATATCCTAGCATGAATAATGCATGCGTGTCATTGTAAAAATCTAGCTACTAAAACATGCTTCTTTTTATGGTACCCAGCGATTGGCCAAGAGACACTGATTTTTTCATCAATTAGGATATTCAATTTTGCCTTGTTACAATGCTCAGAGTGGAGTGGAAGAGTCATACAATCAAAAAGGTGGATAATCAGTTAGGTACCGGGGATGAATATTCTTGTCCTAGGGGTGATGGTTTTGTACCTGCAACAAAGAAAAAAGCTTATAATTAGTAGTAATTTTATGGAATTTTTGTCATAAATCACTGATTTTCTCAAACAGTAACAGTTTCAAAACACACCTTTGACGCTAAACAATTTAAAAACGTAAAATTAATCAAATTTTCATCATCCGAGCCCAGCTTTGTCATTCGGTTTAAAAAAATTTGTTACGATGAGGGACAAATTTACCCTAACGTCACCAAGGGTACAAATATTTTGTCCCTCAAGAGAACAAAAAATATTTGTACCCGGTATCTAACTGGTGATGTGCAACAATAGGAGAGGCACTTACCATTTCTAAAAGTATCGAATATCCTTATAGTCAACGCGGTTGCAAAAGCGACAGCAGCGAATTAAATATGAGCCATATTTTGGTTTATAGTTTAGTTATCATTTTAGGCTGGGCCGTGTGTGCATGCAACAACACAATATACTATGCTGGTGTTGTGTCTTGAACAGTCATCATCATAATACTTAACGAGGACGCAAAAAAACCATTTTGCAAAAGGGAAACAAAAAAATGATGATAGGAAAAAAATGTCCGCGTCATGAAAAAACAATGCAAACTTGCGTAACGTTGCAATATAATATGGCGTTTGCCGTATGTCTCCTCCTGGTTAAGTAACGCAATAATAATGCAGCCTATTGACATTTTTAATTTTACGGTGGTGGAAAATCCCTAGTTTTAGTTTTAATAAGTTATTCGTGTTTGCTATACACCACGTATCAAAATGCTGAAAGGTTGAAGGTACATTTATGGGCGAGTTAGAGATAAGATTATTTACGAGGAAGGGGCAAATTTAAATACCTATGTATACCTTTGGTAACCAAGATATTAACGTCCACACGACGTTACACGGCTACACTGACAACATGCTGAAGTTAATTGTATCATGAGTCATTCATGAATTGGTGAAATACCTGGCTAACATCTAAATGGCATGTGTCTAGTAATATTTCAAACACTCGACACTCTGGTTAAAATGCATACTATGTATGTATCCCAGGTATGCATGAACGTTAACCTATGACATTGATGAACAAATAATATCTTATATATTTGTAATAGTAAGACTGTTCGTGTTCAAGGATTTCTAAGAATTTTGCAAAAAAACTAAATAAAAAATGGTAAAATAAAACTTTTTTATTGTCTGCTGCTGCCAGTGAAGCTGATCCTGGTTATTATGAAGTCCTTCTAAATGTTGTAGTTTTGCTTTCCTCTTTATAAATTTCATTATCTGTCATCCTTGTCATCTATCGTCATCATACATGAATTGTCTCGAGTCTAATGTTAAATGTTCTTTAAATTTCTATTTTACAATCAAGACATTTAGTAAGCGTAATATCTGCTCCTTTTTAATCTGTACAAAATTTACCCTATGTAACCTCTACAAATACAACAACGGCAACAAGAGCTGTACGCAGTATTAGATAGTTCAATATGTTGTATCTAGATGTGTGGTTATATTGTTCATACCTATTTACAAGCACAAAATGAATGTATTATCCTATTTTCTAAAAATTCTAACATCTAGTTTGCTATAAAAACCAAACATTGACTGATAAGGACCAATTAACAGCCCTGTTAAAATGATCTCTTTCACACGTCGTCGTCGTACACATGTACAAGCCGATTAACAACAAAAAAAGTCAGGGAAAACATATACAATTTCTAGTCCAATCTCAAGAGTACACTAATTATTTTGTAAAATAAGTTGATAGGTATAGTCCTCGTCATCTTTTCACGCAATCAAATACGAGTGTCAATAATAAATAACTCAACTAGCAAAACCACCTTTTTCTTGCATTTTTAAGCGAAAATTTCTAAACAAAACATTTTAATTAATTGTGACGATTGTGAGTAGGTACGTGCGCTGTTAATTTTTTTATGATTGCAAAAAAGTAGAAAAAAAAACATCCTTTACACTTAAAAGGGACTTGTATTTTTTTACCGACATGTTTGCATATATTTATTTTAATTTCTGATGATGAGGATAATGATGATGTTGTTGGTGATGTGACATTCACACAGTGTAATTCCTCTACAAAATGGGCTTGGTCGCTACCACACAAGATGCCTTATTAAGAATTTTCCCACTTAAATATTAAAATGGTGACATTAAAATGGGAAGAGCGACGGTGCTGCTGTTATTGCTGCAGTAGGGATAATAGACTTTGTCACAGCAAGTTGCAGCACATACACATAAACAGCTCAGCTAACTCGACTTCAATCTCAGCATGATTAAAGACAAGTATGATGATGATGAGCCTGTGCGCAGAAGATCGACAAACACGACAACTCAATTTTTTTATCATTTGACAAGTTCTCTTCATGTTTTTTCTCATTACTCATGCGATGCAAAAATACAAGAAATCTGCATTACTTCAATTTGTACTTTTTTGCCTAGTGAACTGTGACATGATGCGCGCTGTTCTAGCCCAAGGGACATTTGTCATCTGAATAAGTGCAAGGATGAAGGACTAATGGTTTCTACAAAAAACGTCAAAATTGCAGTATCGAGCCCCAAAATCCACAAAAACGAGCTACATCAGCACATCAGCATGCACAGTCACACCACGAGTCAATAAAAGTATCAAATCCGCAATCAGAACGCATCACTGGCTACTTTATCTGTTTATGATTCATTGGATTCATCATATTATCATCATCCTAACTTGAGGTACTTTCTGCCGATTAAGGAAATTGGCCAAAGATTTTAGAGGCATTTTTACTGCATAAAGCCTCATCTCCCTCTGCACCGAGTGTCTCCGGCTGTGCGGACAAATATCCAAGGTACGTAAAAATGTCGTCAGATCGTATTAAATATTCAAACCATGTGCACTCAAACTGTCAATAGGATATGGATACACAATAAAAATTGTCATCATCGCATCATACTATATCTTATCCGCAAAAAAGGACCGTAAGCAGCGCCAATCACCATTGTTTGTGGTTATTGTGAAAATTGTAATCATTTCCGTGTGCGCTTCCCCACATGTAGTAAACTTGTAAGGATAGCATGTCGTTGTGTTGTACAGTACATAATCCCAATTTGGAAGTTTTGGAATGGGAGCCGAACCAAGCCCCTCACTTGACACGTCTCTCAAAGTTTCTCTAAATAGGAATCAGAAAAAATAGAATATATATGCGTGAAGGTGAGGCAGATTGATGAAACTGAAGAAGTGGAAGAAAAAAAGGAATCACTTATAAAAGCTTTCTGGTTTTTTATGGAAATTATTATTAAACGATGAAAAAGGTGTTGTCACTGTACCAAGTTATACACATGAAGTTACAATAACCAGCATGATTTTACCATTGAATTTATTCATACATGCGTAAACATCAGTAGCAAGGTTTAGGGCACTCTGAATTTATAATCAAGTAATGATGACGATAATAATAATAATGATGGACTGGATTACTACGAGAGCATCGCGAATCGCTAGCAGCCGCAGGATAATATAGTCTGCACAATTATCATAACGTTTTGTGTCTGTGTGCGTTGTTGTGAGAAACTTTTTGGCTACCTGCTGATTAACTGTGGTAGAAAAATAGGACTCCAAAAAAGCTTGTTCCAATATATCAGCTTAATTCTTAAAAAAATACACACACATACACATTATTTCCAAATCATACAACAACATTAACTGTTGCTGATGTTGTTGCTGTACAGCTTGGTTAGTAGTAAGAAAGGAGAAATTAATGCGCATAATCATAATGGACGCTGAGTTATTGTCTGTAAATATTGGTACGTTGGGGCGCATGTCAATCCCCTTTTTTCACCTATTTTGGCTACTGTTGAATTGCATGTGCCTTTCAAAGTATGACAACAACAACTGGATATTGATAATCAAGGACGTTTCACAACAATCGCTGTAATTATTGCACTAACATCAAAATGTACGGTGTAGTTGTTAGTGTGTAGTGTAGTAGTAGTGGTAAATACATAATACGTAACAGGAGATGACTATTCTACTCTACAGCAAAAACATTGTATTGTTGTTCTAGAGCACACAGCAGCCAACCCAGTGTAAATTGCAACAATATATTAGCATGTTTTGTGTAAATTAAATTGCCTGGTTGGGTAGACATTGTTACGACTTTTGAAGGATTGAGAGAGAGAGAGAGAGAGACTGACTGAAAAGTACTGTGTTGCAAAAGGGTAGGTATTGGAATGAATTTTTAAGAGAATGATTGATTTAATTGTTGTGACGATTGTGGCGTTGATGATAATCATGATGACGATGACTTAACTGAAAAGTGTTTTTTTCCTCTAGTGGTATGGTGATAAGCGTTCCTTTTTGCACCATTTAGAGAGCGAGAGGGTGGCATATAGGTATACATATTTATGGCTCATTTTGCGAAAAATCATTTAATTTTCTTGAAAACCTCAAAAAATAACGATTATCTTGCTCAATTATTCCATTCATATAGTACACTCGATACTACTCATACATTGAAAGCCAATGGGTCGTTGTGGTTGAGAGAGGAAAATTCCAAAAGATGCATTGTTGTTGGTGCGAAGAAAAATGTACCTTTTGTTCCTTTTCTTATATATATTTTTTACTTTATAAACTTTTCAACATGAAAAAAGGTCTCCCTCTCAGTGATGGAATAACAATGAAGAAGGGATGAGGATTTAATGGTAATAAATAATGACGATGACGGTGATCATCGTGATTATCGCAGCGAGTCATAAAAACAATCTAGAAAAAAATGGCTTTGACTTTGACTGGTATTTGGTATTATTGTTCTTGTTGAAATAAACTTGCTGCTGCTGCTGCGTGAGTGTTTGTGTGTGCACCTCGCCTGAATTTCAGAAGAATTTATAGGTGGAGATTGCTCTCTTTCCCTCAAATTCAGTCTATATGGCCCCCACGATAACAGTTAATTGATGTAGCACGCGTTCTAGTTAATACGAAAAAATTGATCAGTTCAGTAGTTGCTAAGAATCATTTCGTGGGCGATTATTATCTGTAATGATGGGACAGACAAGAAGTGTTGAGAGATTTTCATTATCCGTGACCTTTGCAGTTGCAGACCCACATGCGCCTACCAACTGCCTTCTTTATGAACACACTTACTTGCTTATATACAAATCTGCGCAGTAGTTGTGTTTTAACACGAAATCTTTGTCAAAGTAGTAGGTTTTTTGCTGCTGCTAGACTGTGACTCTGTGAGGTGCTAAATGTTCTCTTTAATTATTTTTTGCACCAGATCTCCAAAAGGTAATAATGATGTGACTTTAATTATAATTATATTATCGCTGGCTTGTGGTGGAAATGGAGAGTCGCGGGAGTGGCGATGAACCTCTTCGCACCTCTCGATTCCCTTTATACTTATTAGACTGTTACCATTTATTACTTTATTTTATTATCATTATGATGGCGATCAACTTACATCCTGCTGCTATTGAGAACCCATTACTGTTTTGTAGATTTGTTTTTATTAATATGATTAGCCGTAAAATGCCACTGCAGGCAAGGCAAAAGGACCGCGTCTCCACAAAAGCTGTCACAAGTAGATAGAAATATGATTTGCGCAGCTACCATACTACTTTTTTTTTTATCAGGAGACAGACAGATAGACATGCAATCTCCATTCTTCTTCTTACTTGATGATGTTACCATCCTCGGCCTCGTCATCCTCCAATCCACTACAGAAGCCAACACCTTGTCGGTCAAGTCATAATAAGAATAACTTCATCTTTGTCAAATAAATGCAGGGAAACCTGTCATTGTTGGATTTCAGAGAATTAGCCATTCTTGGATATATTCGCCACGAGGTGCGCGCACCTTTACATTTCATGGATGATATGTATATCCCTGCCTTTTGTGATTTGTGTATTTGTACAAGGCACTTGGAAGGTGAATCGTATAGGTAATTGTATTAATAAAATTTGCCTCAGGCGGGGTCAACAATGACGCTTTTGAAAATTAACATAAAAGCAAAAGCGACTTTAGGTTCTGGTCTCCCCATTATGCTCTCTGTACAACGCAATCTCTCTCCCTGCTGACTTTAGGAAAAGTTTTGCCGATGATTACTTGCGTTGCATAGTTGCATTATCAATTATGATGGGCCAACAATGGAACGCACAGGACATTATTGTTTTATTTATATGCAATCGTTTTTTGTAATGATACCATCGCGGTACAATGTTGAGCAAAGGACAAGGTGAGTATAGTAATTTTACTTTTTATTTTATTTTTGGAACATTTTTTTCCTATTTTTATTCTCCTGTACATTCATCCATTATGCATCTACACGTACTTTGGATGCTAGGCACCCGCCAAAAGAAAGGAAACTACGTAACAACCAGTAACCTGAGTAATAATCAGTAATCACCACCACCATTACTGCCGCTACAGTATATTGGTTTGATGTGAATAGAATTGAGCGGTGGTAGCAGCTTAGGGGTACCTGAGGTAAAAGGATGAGTGTGCGTGTGTAACTACGCAATGCACAATGCAGTCCTCATGAATGAGCAAGATTGATAATATGAATGACACATTCATTTTTATTATTTTTATTGTTGTCTTAATCTTGATGATGATGATGATAGTGATCCACGATGCTGATCACACTGAAAAATGCGTAATTGAACATAAACAGTAAGTGAGGGTAAGGTAAGGTAGTTGAAGAATAAAAATTGGGTAAAGTAGCTGACGACGCTCACAGACCGAAGCAAACGTATAAATGTATTTATGTCGTAAGCGTCCGCGGTACAAAAAAAAAATTGTAATCGTCCAGTCATCTTATCACTATCACGGTCAGCCAACACCCAATTTCAATTTTTTCCTGTAGATTCTCAAAAAGAAAAAAGGATGAAAACCAGTAGGAGCTGCAGCAATAATAACAATAATAATAATTGTAACAGACATCCCCATAGTGATACCAGTCAACACCGCCACAACTACTCTGGGTCTTGTTTAGTAAACTTTCTGTGGTCACTACTGATTACTACGTCTTGAATAATGCATCAAGCTATTATGTATATTATACATGCAAAAAAAATACATCTCTCTATACTTGAGCGTGTGTGTTACAAAAAACCATTCAAGACGCAAATCTACGCAACAAACGATATTTATATTTTGAAACGAAACAAGTATTTATTATTATTTGCCTTATACCTAATCAGTATTTAGAAATAGCAAGAAATTAATACAATTTCTCTTGTTAATTGCTGACATGTAGGTTAGTTAAAAAGTAGCGTGCATGTCAATTTTGATGGGGTGTGTGCCGTGTGTAGTAGCACGACGACGAAAGAAAAAAGTTTCAAATTGCAGAGTTTTAGGCTACCTATTATGATTGAGCAAAGCTTCAATAATATGTCACCGATTAATGATTAAGCAAATAAATGTATCCTCAGGGGTAGAAAGGTTACTACTCTGGGATTATTACAAATTATTTATGAAGGGATACCTTTACCTGCGCGCACCGAAAGGAACATGTTGCGATTATTATTGCAAACTTGCCAAGTTGCGTGCGCGTACAAAAATTCTTCCTTGTTGTGTATGTCATTTTGACGTTGGTAGTTGGTAGGCGTTCATGAAGTTGTAAGATAAATTATTATTTAATTACTGATTATTTTTAGGAACTCTCAACAGTTGATTAAAATATGTGCATATGCAATGATTAATCGATGATGGTGTGCTAATCGTCTTGAAAATAATATGCAGGCGGTGCAGTGGTGGGATGATGATATTGTTTATTGTATTTACTGCTCTGATTAAATAATCCTTTCCAATCCAGGAACTGATTCAGCACTTCTGAGAGTAATTGCGCGCGCAGTAGTATCACTTTTAAGTTAAGTACCTAAATATACTTTATATTATAGTCATACACATCAGATCAGTGAGGTGACAAGATGAAACTATAAAAACTTCTCGTCATAAAGATGACGATGACTAGCAGTTTGGTAATAAACAATGTTGATAAATGGTAATAGGAATGGTCTAAAATTATACAGCGTTGGTAAAATGGTAACGTTGGTTTCAACTCATACCACCGTCGTCATTGTTATAAGTTGGTGCAAAAACATGATTAGTTCTCCGAAGAGGTGTGTTTTTGTTGTTGTTTGTGAGTAAGCGAGACTATGCGTTGTCTACCACTTTTTTCTGCTTACTTGTATCTAGTTGAGACGCATATTAAAACCGGGTGAGTGGTTTCTATGAGATGGGAGGTAATTATTGCGTTGTTGAGTTGTTTTGCATATTTGTCTACTTAAGTGTCCTACATATATCCGCATTGATTGAGAAAGGTTAAACAAGTGCGCATTAAGTAGAGCATTTAAGAAAGTTGACGGGAAGACATGATGAGTTGATGAGCAATTAGTAGTTTGGTTTTGGTAATTGGTAATGAAGAAAAATACATTGTAAACAAGCTAAATCATGAATCTACTTTACTGGACAATAAATTGGTCTACAAAAGGAGAAGGGAGGATGAGGACCACGAGTATATTAATCAACGAGTACCGGAAATTAATTACGTATCCAAATAAATTAACAAACATATTACAAATCTAGCCAAAATTTTCGAGTGGCCGGTAGAGAAACCAAAATATCTTGATGAAAAAGCATAGCATGACTTATGTATTTACATACTAATTGCTGAAAATAACATGTGGTACTTATATGGAGTAGAGGAAGGGATCTCCTTTTTTATTTAAATTTACAAATGAGTTTAGTCAATTTCCACGTTAGCGAGTTTACAAAGATTTATCTACCGAGTGAATGAGGCAATAATTTTTAATAACGGTGTAATGAGCAAAACAATTGTTTTCAATAGTGCCAAAATAAACTGTTTTCTTTTCTAAAACGCAATTCAGCATACTTATGTACATACAAAAGGTGTAGTCAATACTCAGGACGCTGGATATATCAATTGGAATCAAGAGTTTCCAATAGCAATGCGTAATAACAATTCGTTAAAATGCGTTAAAATTCAGTTAAAAATTCAAAGAGTTACGGCGGAAAAATTAAAAGCCTATGAACAATCAATTATATTCGAAAGAAATCACTTTTTAAGACCCTAACATATCAATAGGCAATAACTTTGGTTCAGACCGTGCGTATCCTGAGTTAATTGCATTGCAAATGTCAAGAAACATTTTAGCAGCAATTTCAAAGTCAGCTAAATCGTTGTAAATTTGTGCTGACAGTCTTCCCCACCAAACACCACCATGTTCGTAGATGGTGGAAAAAGTGTAATTGTAATTGCCGAACAGTTGCTCATCGATAAACCAAGTATTTGTCAGCATAGGGTCGCCAGGGTTGTTGATTGGAAGTTGGATATCAATCATGCTTCCCATTTGATACTCTTCTTGAAGTACTCTTGTTTGAAGACGTGATGCTACCAAGTTGCCCCCTTCCCAGGCAAGGTTGTGATTGTACTTCATGATTACGTCCTCGCCCCCAACTTCACGACGGAATTCGAGGGCATGAGGAACCGTCATGTATGAACTGTAGTCCATGGTACCTATAATTTTTATTATTCCGGATAATTTATTGGCTAGCGTGAAATTGCTTTTTCAGGGTAAATGACAGCAGTATTCAAACCTGTCCAGTAAAATTCCTCTTGGAAATCTCTGGGCTGTTTGTATCCCACGTTGATGAGAGCTGGATGAATGGTCCCCTGATGTTTTTTGTCCACGTACAGCAAGCCACAGCCTCGAGCGGCATACAGCCACTTGTGACAACTGGTCACGTAGTAGTCAGGAGCCAACGCAGAAATATTAATTGGCACGTGACCGATGGCGTGAGCACCATCAATTAAAACAGTAATATTACGACTTTTCAACATTGGAATAATCTTGTCAATAGGGACGATGACCGCAGGAACAGAACTAATGTGATCCACCAATGCAAGGCGAATAGGTCTTTCGGGATCGTCCGTTTCCTCAAGGAAGGTTTCGAATTGTTGGAGAAATTCGTTGTTACCCATGGGATACGTAACGTTCATAACAAGTCTGGACAATGTCCCGTTGCTATAATCTACCAGATATTGGATAATACCGTCCATGGACATGTAGATGGTGCTTAAATGGAGAATACGTTCACCAACCGCGAAAACTAGACTGCGGAGTATAGCATTCATTCCACTAGTTGTGTTTGGTACCATTACCACGTCGTCCGAGTCCGCGTCGATTAGATCCGCAAGCATCTGTCGAACTTTGGCAAGTTCGGTTTTGGCGTCACGTCGTAGCCAGAGGTCAGGGTTTTTTTCTGAGCGTTCTTGGTATTGTCTGAGGGTTTCGCCGACGACCTTGGGATATGTACCTGTTCACAGATAAATGGTCCTTAAGTTTTTTTAAAATTTAATTTAGAGCCCATATCGGTGTTTACTTGGAAATCAAACAACTTTTTACCATATGCACCATGGTTGAATGCAAGGTAGTCGTCGTCTTCCATGTAAAATTCGGAACGCATGGCTCTCCCTAGGGGCGGGAGCTGGCGGGTTTCATTGCCTATGGATATGATAATATTGAAAATTTAAAATCAGCAATTTAACGAATTGTCTGTATTAACATTTTGGTTAATTAGTAATGTTCTGATTTAAATTCCTTTAACTTACCACATGTTCCCAGATGAACATTTATTGCCAACAGCAATGCTAATAGGAGCGTTTTGCTAGTCATAGTGATTCAACGGGAAAAATTATCAAAAATATTGTATGATTTGACTCATTGGTAAAAAAATACAGTGTAACAAGTAATCGGGAAATACGAGTGTTCACAATAACCTCGAGTCACCTATGCAACTGGAACTCCGTCAGTGAAAGACGAGACGGTTTAAATACTTGGGTATTGACAGTTGACCGACGTTTTATAATGAAGCAACGGAAATCGGTGATACCAAAGAATAACTGTTAAAAAGTAAAGACGAGAAAATGAGCATAAACTGGAGGTTGCATGATTTAAATGAATTGTGGTTAACCTAATTTATGTGGAGATGTTTATGGTACGAGGATTGTGACACATCGGTGTAGTCCTTTGAAATGAATTAACCAACCTATTCCCCAATCCACTAATTGTAATTACACGAAGCATTCCTGTATATGATGCATTGCTACGAACGAAGTATTTCATTATATAATATACGGTATATTGTATACCATGCACCCGACATGAAACTCATGAAGACATGACGACATGAAGTTTCTAAAGCCAACTAAATAATATTTCTATAACCTGGTATGAGACAGAATTCTGGTAAAGGACATGATTCACACATTTCTGGTTTCATATGAAAAGTACGTTAGTTGTTAACTATTAGGCATTCTTCATTTGATTTACATGTGAAATTGTAATGTACGTTATACTGTCATATTTCATTCAATTTGGTAAAGATGTTGAATTGTTCAACGGTGAAAGCATTTTACAAAAAATATTTTGTTCATCCATAAAAAGTTAATTTTTGTTTTAAACGTGAATTTACATCAGTATTTTTTAAATACTTTTAAAGTTGGAAAGAAATTTCTTAAACAGCATACATCATTGCTTCTTCAAAAAATGAAGGTCAAGTTTCGTAGTTCATGAGTTAAGAAAATGAAAATAAAACATTTTGCTGTAGACGACGTCACATTGAGTTTTGCGAGGCTTTAAGCTAAATGCTGAGGAAATGGCGAGCAGCAGAAGTTTCGATGTCGGTAATATAGTTGTGTAGATATTCTTGCCAACCAAACCCCGTTGTGCTTGTAGACGGAAGAAAATGCGTATATTTGCTGTAAAGTAATCTTGTAATTTGTCTTTCTTTCTTATTTGATTTTACTTAATGTCGTGTAAACACAATTGAGTTAAAATGGTTACTATTTAGCTTGTTATAGGT
>JAHZNB010002988.1:0-10638 GCA_027744295.1 Callyntrura guangdongensis | reverse complement strand
GGATATCGTCCTAGGGTCGTTATTTACTTGGCTAAGCCAAGCGTCCCAAACCGTTCACTCGGCGTCAGAACTGTTTCTAGTGGGCCCTTATCCATTGTCCTTGTGGCTGGCAGTTAAAAAATTTGAGATATTTTGGCAACATATGGCTAGCGAATTGACGGAAAATCCCGATAATAATCAGGATTCCATGTTGGAGATAATCATGGAGAGATACAAGCAACTCAAAGGATTCTCTGACTCGCTCAATAAAACGTGTGGGGTATTTTCTTTCTACTGGGTGTGGCGGATGTATCTGTAAGGACCATATTTTTGTTAAATGATTACACTGTGAGTCCTTGGATGTTTGTGGATTGCATTCTGTATGTGGCCTTTTTTCTGTCTGCTGACGTGTTTGTCAAGGTCAGCCAATACAATTTAATGTACATTTATTCTTAGACCTCCGGTACGGAATGGAGCGTAATAATAAAAAGTTGTCAATTTTTCGGAATTCGGATTTTTGTTTATAGAAAAACTACTTTAGAGAATGGTTAACTTCCAGTGAAATCTGGGGATTAATAAATAGCTCTAGAAACAAGGAAGAAATCAAAAGGGTTATTCGCGAGTTGGAAAACGTTAGATAAACTACTTTAGAGAATGGTTAACTTCCAGTGAAATCTGGGGATTAATAAATAGCTCTAGAAACAAGGAAGAAATCAAAAGGGTTATTCGCGAGTTGGAAAACGAGCCAGTTGGAATTTCTAGCAAGGGTGTCTATAAATGCAACTATACATTCATAGCCCAGGTTCGATGTAATCCGTATCTGTGTTTTTCAAATGCATATTGAGTTTTCAATTACTCACTTGTGTGTTGACTTAGTTTTATATGTTCCATAGGTGTTTGGGTGGGTAACTATGGTGTTTACAACCAGCTTCGAAAAACATTGATCAACAAGATTGATTACGCAGATTGTTATAATAGAAAACATTTTTGCCAAATAAAAACAGAGGTGCTCAGGAATGGACTCCTAGCCCTTGGAGTCTTGGAGGAGGATCGCGAACACGGACTGAAATCCCAATACTGCGCTATTTTATAAACCTATCATTTCCTTGTACTGTACGTGCACAAAATTTGTACTTCTCAAAATTAATTTTCAAACTGAGATGACCTGTAACAAAAATAATCCAACATTAGGAAATGAGCTTTGCTTTTACCGTTCCTTTTTCATTGCACGGTTTAAAAGTGCAAGCCATCCATAAACTGACACTTAAATCAATCTGTAATGAATGAGGAACGAAATGATGTTAGATGAAAAACAAACAAATTTTTTAAAAATCTACGCAGTTTTTTTCAGTCAATTGTGTAATTTTTTATTACTACGAAAACATTCAGTTCAGATAGACAAGAGCATACATATACATAAATACAGAAGAATCTTCTTAACATAGAAAAATGAAATAATGTATTTGAAATAATAATAACCTCCTTGATCTACATCATAAGGCGCTATCTACTTACTTAACACTTTAAACGGTTGCAGTAATTACAAGTATCCAAACTTGTACAACAACCAATGCTACACTTATTTTGACAATGAGTACAATGTGAATACAATGTACATAATTTCTGTATCTTATTAATAAAAGTCTTCTCACATACGTACATTCACTTTTGCGTCGAATTCATAACTAATAACAACGTCATTCGCCGTGCTCCTGTGGGAAATATAAAGTAATTATTAGCAACAATGTCAATAACATCATGAAAATATACCCAGTGGGCAAATGGTTGTTGGCACAGTCAGCAGTGTGACATCATTATTTTTCGATGAAACACCAAAGTATCTGATACCAGATTATTTGGAAATTGAATCGCACGTGAAGTAACCAAAAATCTTTTAATATCCGTGTCGTTTTTAAGAAAAAAATATAATTATTTTCATCAAGTAGGCACGACACGGTAGTAATCAAAACATTGAAACACAAAATGCTTGTACTTACCTTCATGTCAAATTACTAAGCTAAGGAATCATCCCGATCCGCAATGTAGTGCTCAGCCATTTCAATAGTTGAAAAGTTAAGGAAATGAGATGGTCGATGAACTTCATGGTAAAATTCCTTTGGATTCGCCAAAACTAAATCGTACTTCATGTTTGGCTTATGACGAACTCCCATAAAATTGTAGTTCCATGATCCACTTGACGGTACCATGAAAAATCCTAAAAATCTGTCACTGAGCAGCATTTGAACCTTCTCGTAATGAGATGGTAAGTAGCCCTTGGGGTTGTTTCCTCTGTCAGTATTTTGACGACCCCACTCATAACCGCTACAAAAGAAACATCAGATTTAACGATGTAAATAACTAGCTATGTTTACTTGTAACACATTTGCTGCTAACAATATTTTATTTTATACACCTACCTAGGGGTGAGCTTGTAGGCCGTCAGGGAACAGGAACCAGGAGTGAACGAACAAGTTATAATCACCGACTTTTCTCCATCCCATTCAGGATTCTCCGCCATTACTCTTGTAGGCCGTAAGGGAACAGGAACCAGGAGTGAACGAACAAGTTATAATCACCGACTTTTCTCCATCCCATTCAGGATTCTCCGCCATTACTTTAGCATGAGTAGTAATGTCCTGTGGTGCAAGCTGCGGAAGTTCATTAGGCTGTGTATGAATCCATCCCAAAGGTTCGTATTCTAAATTAGAAAATATTAATATTTCCGTCAAAATGGAGTTAAATCAAAACAGGGAGAAAATACTAAATTCTGACATCGGTTACCTTTCAAAAGATCGTGGTGAGGCAAAGCAATAGGTAAGTGAACTGTTTGATGTGTACCCCACTGAGGAGGCATTACTATACATCGTATTTCTTTGACTTGTGGGTTATCCGGAGGACTTACTCCGTACAGGTAGCCAGCTATTTGGGCACTGTTCATTAAATTAAACCAAACCAAGTCAAGTAAAGCAATTTGTTTAATTATAAGNGGTAGCCAGCTATTTGGGCACTGTTCATTAAATTAAACCAAACCAAGTTAAGTAAAGCAATTTGTTTAATTATAAGGTATGTAGCTTGGAATTCAATTAATTATATTTTTAAAGTTACCGTAAATCGGAAATTATAACGAATTTTCTCAACAAATTCTTCGGCAAGATGTAAGTAAAGCCGGTTTCCTTGATGTCATCAGATGAAACGTAAATATGATTTGTTCTCAAATGTAGATTTGTAGCAGAGATCGATCTAACACGCCATTCGGTCTTGGAAGAAAACGTTTGTGTTTCATAATTAGAAATAGTGCTGGTTATTATTTCATCTCCATGCTTATTAACTGTTCTGGTTGTAGTAGCAGTTAGTTGCGACTGTTCCTTGTTCTGCTTTTCAATTTCAGCAATTTGCTGTCGCTGTTGCGATGGAGCGGAAATTTCCATTCCCAGATAAAGTTTTGTCTACTATTACACAACCAAATATTTTTTATTCGTTTTTTGTTTGACATGTACTACACGTACCTGTACAAGTTAGGAATAAGCTGATCTTCATCATGACTCATTCCGGATCTAAAATGCGTAATTCCAACGTCAGTTTGCTTGCTCCATCGCAAGTCAGATTGAGGGATGAGGACATGCCCCATAGACAACATACCCAATCCACCAAGCTCCTTTGGAGTATAAAATACAACCGGAGGGAACCTCGAAGGCATTTTTGAGTTCAGTCCAATTTTTATACGTGTTTGAATTTTATTTTCACATTTAACCAGTAGGTCTAACAGTTCCTGGGTGTTGACTACAGCTTCCCGGAAATAAGTCATCAATCCAATCAGTGCAGTGTTCCACTTATTGACGATCTTGGTAAATGTTGTTGACCCTGATGCCATCAAAATTTGTCTTACGCGGTTATGGAATTTGCTCATGGATTCATCATCTACCCGGAGAAAACATTGAGCTGTTCTTTCTTTCGTCACCTCATTTTGCAAATTCCAGACCCCATCTCGATGGGTAAACTCCTCATGTGTGGTACGACACTTGGGCAGAATACGACATTCAAAACCGGACATGTTGAACAACAAATTGGGATTATCGCGCGAGTACACACTGACAAAGCTATTTTCCCATTCGATTGTTGTGACTGAACGGGGCAGACGATTTTTAATATCCCAGAACACAGCTCGACCCAGATTTACATCATGCTTCATTAGCCTCATTCTTGAGTCACGAGGCCAACATTTTTTGTTATTGTATCCGACGATATTTTCATTGTTAGGATCAGGATGCTCAGTTAGATATCTCTGTATCAAATCCTTTGCTTCTTCCGCGCTGAACCGGAACAATACATGAATTCTGTCCACATAACGGATGTAAATTCGAATAGGATGGGCTGCCTCCGTGTCGATCATCCTGAAACGTTGCAAAATCGTTGGGCATTTGGGGTGGTCCAGCCATTTCTGCAGCACGCTGGAGACCAAGGACAAGTAAGTCCAAAACAAGCCCGTAGTACTAAAAAAAAGTTTTAAAAAGTACAAATAATGTTTTAAAACCAAATTATACAAGATTTTCTACATTATTTTATTCTTCTATCTCTATCAAATGCGTTTTTACCAGCACAATAAAAGAGGCAAACTGAAGTCCTCGGATTATACCATAACCGTTGGTGTGGTTCATGTCTTTGTAGTTAATAACAATATTGTTTTTAGCTGTCATGTAAATCAGCTATATTATGATCCACTATCAAACGCAGTAATCTGTTCAAAAGAGTTAAATCCATCTTTTCATAGATCTTCTCCTAACTGCGACTCCAAAAGCACATTACATTCTCCCTCCCCAGTGTCCCAAATTTCCTGCATATTATTAATGCCTTGGCAGAACTTGTACAACAGCAATGGAGACGGTTCGGAATCAGCAGGTTTAACCCACGGAGGAAACAATCGTCGCTTATCGGCTTCATACCACAGGTACTGATCTAAATACGCATCAGTTATCTTTTCAAGTGGCTCCACATCATAAACAGGTACTAAATGCGAGTAAAGGTCCATGAACTCAATGCCAACTTCCTTAAAAGCTCTCTGCGTGAGCAAATGACGCTTAATTCTGGACAGCGCCTCATGAGGGTTATCGTAGGCCTGTTCTATCAGGCCAAGTTCTTCTCTTTGATTTTGATTGAGGCGAGATTTAACACTGAAAATAAAAAAAGAACGTATTTGAAAATAATAGCTTAATTATCATAACTTTTCGAACTATTCACTTCATTCAACCTGTAAGCTTCCTTTAATCGCTCCAGAGCCAAAATTAAGAGCTTGGTGTCGTGCTTATAAGACAATGGTGGAAACGGTATAGGGGAGAAACGACGTGACTCCAGCCAATGCACGGTAGTGGTATAAATAGCTATAGCTTCTTCAGGAGAAATATATGGGCCATCTTTAAGGTAATTATGTTGCCTTTCCTGTTCAGCCTTCAAGTACAACCTAGTCAAACGACCAAGGTTCTTTTTGCAGACAGTTTTGTCCACAGTTGCCCCTCTTCGTATTCTTTCTCTGTTGTTAATGAGCTGTGTTTGTCCACCAATCCGACTTCATTTTTACAAATCGGAGAATCATGTTTTCCACAGGAGTAGGAAGTCCAGGAACTTTCCATGGAATATTTGCTTTCCAACACCTCCAAGCCTCGGATAAATGCTAAATTAAGAATAAATTCTGTCATTCTTCAGCCTAGCCAAAATCAAAAGAGAAAAAAGTAAATATGCTTTTGTGGTTTAAAAAATTACTTGTAAGATAGTTTTGGCCTTATTTGCCTTGATTCCTTCGGGCATCATGTCGACAATATCGTGCATAACAGATGCTCGAAGTTCTAAATCGAAGTGACTCTCGACACGTTGCTTAGTCACAGTCTTTGCAACTCCTTTCGAGTGACGACCTTCGAACTGACGCGACAACAAATTACCAAGCCAGCGCTCCAAGAGTGGAGTAACACCGCGAAGGAAGAATAACCAGACACGCCAGCCGGCTGCCCAGAAACCACAGCCTGGACCTTTGCCAACCGGACCCTACAAATGGTACAAAACCAGTAAGATACACCACCAAATCATGGAAATAATCAAAAGCGGAAATAGATTCAAATACATAATTGTATATATTACCGTATTAAATCGATAGTAGATGACATGTTTCAGGTCTTTGCACATTCTAATTTGTTTCATTAGTTTGTATTTGTATCGATACATTCCAGTGAGCTGGCCGACATGTGCAAATACGTACTGCATTCCATCAGCCAGTTGGAAAGCATCAACATTGTTCAATCGGTACTGTACATGTGAATCTACAATCAACTTTGTCAGACGAAGAATTTCTCTGCACAAATGGAATGCATTTCCGAAACGAGACTTCTTTCTCTCTTTTGTTGTCAGTGTCTTCACAGGTTTCAAGTTGAAATTGTAGTCCAGATGCAAATAATTCAAGTTTTTCCGATGAATCAGAAGATTTAACATGTTATAGCCTTGTCTACAGACCTAAAGATTGGAAAATATAACTTTGTATTATAATTCAACATATTATTATTAGCTTCCCAACATCTATAGCAATGTATAGCAAGCATAAAGTGATATAAAATTATATGGATAAAATTACATACTTGAAGACCAGTTTCAACCCAATCCAACGTAGTACATTGGAAAAATTTTGTGGCTTTGAAGGAACGGAATAAATACCGTTTCTTTTGTGGTTTAGGTGGACGGTGTTTTAATGCATTGAGAACATAATACTTCAGTAACTTCTGATAGGATACTCTAACTTTGACAGGCTGACCAGGTGGGCAATGCTCCTACAATATATTCAACATAATAGGTTGTGATTAGTAATATTATTCCACTTTATTCACATCGACATCATATAGATATATTATAAATTTGTGATTCCGTCTAGTCATTTTGTCTTACCTTATACCAAGTTTTAACCAAAGGGATGTCCAAGGCGCGACGTGTTCGACCAGAACGTAAATTATATGGCCTCGGTGCCCACAACAACATAATGCCGTTTGCAGTGTTATCAGTGTACATGGGAAGCGAGGACAGTAATGGCTCAACGTAGTCCAATTCAAAGTCGTCATCCTCATCAAAATTATCTTCCAGCGACTGTAGTCAACAAAGTAAATTTCAAATTTCAGTGTCGTCGTATTAAATTTAACAAATCCCTTCCTGACGATAAATCGTAAGAGTATACCTTAACTGCATGGCGATGAGAGATAGGGTTGATCAAAGGGTCAAAGTAAAAGGCTGGTAAATCCGGATCTTCTGTCTTGATAAAAACCACGTTGGGAGTGTGATACCTACAAGGATAAAACCAAATTTATTAATTACAAATTAACTACTTATAGTACAATGTATCTAATAAAACGTTCTTGCCAATAAAATGTTCTTACCAACTAGCATGCACGTAATCTGGCATGTTATTGTAAAGATAGGGAAACGCTATGCGGTATTCGGTTCTAATTGGTTGACGAATAATGACTTTATTAATGTCATTAAATTCGTTCCAGTCTTCGTCACTAAAATAAAATTTCAAGTAAAACTAAATTAACGTTTGATCACCTTTGTAACGACAATAGAACAATTATTTTGCACAAAACTCTTACAGCTGGCTATGATCTTTCACCAAAGGTTCAAATTTGGGACCTCCTGGTATAGCCATATTGAGGGCTTTAGCAGTAAAGAAAGCCTTTAAGTCGAAAAGATAAAAATAGTTGTCATCTACCAAATCAGTGAGTAACTGATTAGCCAGACGGTAGAGTGTTGCCATTTGAGGAAGTTCCAACTGCCATCGTTTGTACGAAGGACCATTAACAAATTTGCTGTCAGATAATGGTTTATGGTCATAAAACCACTCTTGGACTGGTCTATCTTCTTCAACATTCAATTCAATTTGAATGGCTTCAAGTGGCTCCACATCTAGCACGTTATCTGCGTAATCCAATGGAGGTTCTTCATCGTCAAATGGTGGAAATCTCATTCGTTTGAAATGACATGTCAAATGGTGGAAATCTCATTCGTTTGAAATGACGTCGATCTCGCTTTTCACGTCGCATCATTATCCACATGGTTCTTAAATAGCCATAAAAAATACCAGTAAATTATTACCAACGTTAATAAACACAAGACTATACTGATTTAAAAAATTTGCATAATTTTAAATTTACCCCCATTGTGCAATGTACACGGGCTCGATTACCCAAGGTATCTCGTTGACAAAAGAGATTGCACCAGTAATATGATACAAAACTTTAACGTCTCGAATTTGTTCCCACTGTTAAGTCATATATTTTCACGATTAGTTAGTGTTTCATGTACGCATGGATACATTTTAAATTAATTACGATAGGTTAAATTTGCTTACCGGCATCGGCATGTTTTCAAGAAGCTTCAACACGGCATGTGGCATATATTTCAGTGCACCGAGGTACACTCTTTTGTCATGTCTGTATTTTCTGGAACTCATGTCGCCGTGATCTCGTATGATTTTTCTGACATGTTCTGGGGGCATATCTTCTTTCTGGGTGTCAACAAAGCCAAATTTTCTCTTATCGGCATAGCGTTTTGTTTGCAACTGTTGCCACTTTAGGGCTATGAATAAAATAAAATGAATATATTTCAATGAATTTAACGTTACTTTACTTTAGTACATCTTTGTATAACACAAAAATAAATCATGCATCAATAGATGAGTAAATTATGATTCAAAAGTTTTATTGTTTCAAAGATCAAACACTTGCCTTTTTCCTGTTTTTGATCTTCTGACAGTTCATTTTCATATGTTCCCGGAGCACTGAGTGCATTCGGATCGAACGGTGTTGTTCCTGGTGGGGCAATATCTTGGAACTACCAGGATAAAAAAAATTATTAAAAATTTATTTAATTAAAATTTATCTTAATAATACATAATTAAAAATTCAAAGTTATTTCTAGCATCAGACTTACATCCATTGCAGAAATTTGTGGATCATGTTCTTGCGGCGGAAGAGGGGGAGCCCAAGGTTGTACTCCAGGAGGCGGCGGAATCCCGGGTGGGGGAGGTATCATATATGGTGGAAATGACATCTCAAATCAGTTGTCGTTGTCCACCACGACAATAAATACAAAATTAGGACCGTTTACACCTTAGATTTTCTAAAATACAACCAATATATTTAGTGTCTAATGAAGTAATCACTACCGGGAACTATCTATTATGTATTATGTAGATATTGTTTTTGCTGGATGCTAATGAACGCTGAACGCATACAAAAAATGTGTACAACAGATGACCAAAATTAGTCACCAAGTCACCAAGGCCACCTATGACCAATGTAATGACACCATACATGTATGAATTTCAAGTTTCAACCTCTTTAGAACTTCAAAAATATATTTACGTTTTGCTTATCTAGGTCATGTATATGTTAAATGTTTTAGTTTAAATTTAACTGTACGAATACTAACCAGCGAGGGGCCAGGGGGAAACAGCGCATTCAAATACCAACAACTGATTACAAAAACTACTAATTAATAATTTTTATTAGTTTTTATTCGTAATTAGGTTCATCAACAACCAACATCCGAAATTGTTATTTCTTACCAAACAAACAGAAGTAAATACCTACTACTAGTACATAGTTGCTACTCGCACCGCACTTGGCACTTGTCGCAATGTCGTACTAAAATGCTTATTTATATTTCTCATCAACCGAACATTTATTCCGCCTATGGTGCACAAAAGCTGGGGTACTGTGCAACAGATATAACGCATGCATAGTGCTTATTCACTGTAAAAAGCCAGGGAGCTAGTAACTTGGATTGCGCATTGTATATTGCATTGTAACAATGGAAAAGGCTTTGTTTTTCAATTGAAAATATCATACCGAACAAAGGACAGTTTACCGGCGCAACATAAAATGCCTTCATACATATTTTTCATACTGGGACAAACTTATTACCCTTTCTGTCCGTCCGTCATCACTCTACAGGTCACACGCTTCAGCCGATTTGCTCAAATTTTGGCACACAGATACCTTAGGGTAGTGGCATCCCTGGGGTGCAATTTCAGCAAACTTGGTCAACCCCCGGAGGGTCATTTGGGGGGTCAAACTTTATCCAAAATAGCTCAAATTTTGTATAGCGATACCAGGTCAACTGATAAGCCAAAGTATAAAATTTTTATTAAGTCAATCAACTTTTATTAATACAAAACTTTCATCTGCGCCTCCACTGCTGCAATTATAGCAGGGTTGTTAAAACTAAAAGTAACAAAATCTGTTACCGAGAAAGCATATTCGAATTCTCCGTAAAATTTTACATCTTGCAGTCGGGCAATTTAAAATTGGTTGTGGCAAACGAAAGTTATCAGATAAACAATATGTAAAATTAATTAAATTGAGCATCTATAGATCACATCCCAGGCAGTGCTTCACGGACACCAGCCACCGACCATTTTTTGGCCACCGGCAACCGTCTCGTGTATGACAAAATTTTCCTTTTTAATAGCCAGTAAGTAAAATAGCTTTTAATTGACAAATTTAGTGGTTTTCAAGTATGATAACTGACTGATAGCTACCTGAAATGCGGTTATGGTCAAGGGATGTCACAATGGTGTGAACTTTGAATTTACGAAAAAGCATTGTGGAACGAGATGAGTGTAAAACTCAA
>JAHZNB010002987.1:0-10180 GCA_027744295.1 Callyntrura guangdongensis | reverse complement strand
ATGTTGACTTTACTCCATCTAATTAGAGATTACCCAAGGTTCCTGGGAATCGACTTACAGAGAACATGGTCCATATTGAACTCTAGTATTTAGTACGAATCTTAACTATGGCTTCAGCCAGTCAGGGAACTTCTATCTAGTAGATTCCATCTTTTATGTAAGGTAGGTGGTCAACGGACATATGTGTTTAGAGTTCATGATATGATGCTTCTGCTACCGTCCCAAATGAATGCTCCCTAGAGCTCCCTAGAATCTTTTATAGCAAAGCGTAACCCCTCATATTAAACGGCTACGGTTTATTTTTGCAATAAACTCTTTTATTTTATTTATTCCAGCATGTTCTGTACATATGCCAATGTTTTCTCAAGGATTGTAAATTTCAAATAGAAAATGCAAATATTTATGAGAAACTGCTTCGAAGACAAACAACAACAAATTCAAAAACAGTATCATATGTGCTCAGATTTATGATTGTCTTTTATTGCCTGTTCCCTTTAAAATACACCAAGTCATCCCACTCAAAAGAGTTGTTGCCGTAGTAAAAAGATGAAATAGCTATCAACATATCCCCAATATAATTCTTCCTCTTTGTGAATCTTTCAACGGCTTTACAAGTACATTACCCTTTTACCATAATACAGTGCAGGATTTTTAAGTTTATATGAAATTTTCTTCAAATGGCACGACAGCGGAAGTAGACTTGATAAAGGGAATTACACGTATACTTGACAGCGGCAAGTTGACACATTCTAAACCGAACCACTTTTTATCAGTGGACAAAACAAATTAATTGTAAATTTGTCTATACTTTAAAATTTTAAATTACCCAACCCAATTTGTCCTAAAATTCAATTCTTCCAAATGAGCCTAACCTGAGCCACGCATCAAGAATCTAGGTAGTACGTCCAATTTGGTTTAGCTGGCTTCATTTAATACCACAGTTGTTAACTGGATGATGTCAAAGTTTTATTTTATTCCTTGCGCAAGTCCGCTGGTATTCCTAACATCCTTTGTATTCTAAAACAATTTACATTTAATTCTAGATTTTCTTTAAGTCATAAACAAAAGTACGTTGTAATTGTAACACGTTAAAACCGCAGCGGCTCGTTTTCAGTGACGCTAATTACATTTTTGCTGTCTTCTTTTCTCACCTTGTTCTTCGTTAGACTGCCCCTTTGTTTAGAAATTTTACTATTTTATTAACTAGTGTTGTCAGTCAAGCAGCTCCAGCATTTTTTGTCTTTTTCTCGGCTTGTTTTATGACATGCAAACAAGCAGGCAGCAGGCTGGTTTTTGAATAACGATGAATATAAAACTTTTTTCACTCTGAAGTCAGAAATAACTTTCCTATGCGGCTGTCAAAATATGAAATTCGCCACATACGAATATAGAAATCCAACTTGCGTATAGCGGTGCCCGTATAAAGTGGCTCTTCAGTTTCTATTTGGTACACTTAACTTAAAACTCAAGTCGACATCCTTACTGTGGAGCTGTCTCATTGATAACCACTATAATAAGTTGACTGATAAAAGTTTTTCTGTAAAACAGTTTTAAAAGTCCAACAATTCTGGCATTATACAATCTCCTATTGTTTAGACTCAAGCTGCAGACAAGTTTTCAAGTTGGTTGTGAGTTTTTTGGGGAGAAGCCAAAAAGTAAAGGGCAAGAGGAGATATTTTTCCAGGGGATTCCTAATTCCAAAAAAGATCTTACAGTGCTCTTCCTTCTCCTCTGTGAATTCCTTTCTTGGCGTGCCGCTGCCGCTGTGCCAATTAACTTCAAACTTTTCCTTACTTTTGGTGCTGCCTGATGACAAGTTGAACAAAAGTTGGTATTATAACCAACACGAGCTAAGATTTTCTTCAACCACCAATCAAAAAAATTCGTAGTGAAAGAAAAAGGTAATATATAGCCAGAAAATCATAATAATATTAAACTTCTAAAACCGGCACGAGCATAAACACATTTTAAAAAATTATACAACGGAACAATATCAACAGGAAAAAGTTTTTTCGTTGCCGATGCAGACATAAAGCAATGCGTTACTCTTTGACATCCCATTTTATCTTATAGCGTAACCAATAGCGAATGAATTGTAGTTCTTAAAACCGAAGCGGGAAATAAAATGAAAATACTTTTCAATGCTTCCATTTAAAAGTTTTATAATTTGAACACACACAGATTTACTTATTGTTAGTACCACGTGAAGGTCTGCAGGTGTAGTTACTAACGAGCAGTGAGCAGTGCTTTATTAAGTTAGTATGTTTGTAAACGTTAAATACATATTTGGAAGAGGAATCCAACACAAGAAATACTACATTTTGACAAATGAAAATACAAAAGAGCTTGTTATTGTTTTCCACGATTTCCTCCTCTCAACAGGGTAGAAGGCCAAGATGGTGCGCGTGCTTTAGTCAGGTGGAAACAGCATGCTGATGTGTTGGACGGAAATAAGAAGCCCAATTTAATCTATGAAGATATTATTATGAAAAACGAAAATGACATTTCACAAGTGCTAGCCAGCTGTTTTTTTGTATGAACCTTGTGGGTGCTAATGTTCCAAAGTAGATAGGTAGGTGTTCTGGTGAAAGGATGAAGTTATTACAGTAAATGTTGATGATGATGTCGATCCATTAAAATCATATTACAGCAGCCAAATGGCTAAATTAAAAGCATTGGCAGGATTTTTTTCGTCCTTCCCATTTCTCTTCAAGGAACAGTGAATTGTTTTTAAAAAAATTATTGGCATTGAAAACTTAGTCCCAGGGTGCACATCAGTTCAAAAATTCTCTAGTGCTTTACATGATTTTCTCTTCCAATCAATTGAGATTCATAAAAGAGAATAAAAACCTTGAATAGTTTATTTATTTCAGCTTCCTTCCATTTATCCCGCTGCTCAGTTAAGTCTTTTAAAAAGCATTTCTTCATTTTTGCTCATTCTTCTCTTTCCGGAATTTACTCCACCTTTTCTAAAAATCTATAGTTTTGCTGTGATACTTGTGCGGTATATTAGGCACCTTACTTTTCAATAAATCTTTTTCCGCCCCATAAATATGTCAAACCTTTCTCCAAGCAACACAGACACAAGCATTAAATTGATAAATAAATGGGGATTGAGTCAGGTTGACAAGATATAGAGGGAGGTGGCAGTCATAGCGCAGATTTTTTTGCTGTTTGGTGGCTTGCCGTTTGTGTTTGTCCCTTTGTCACCGCAACACTACAAACAAGACAGGAGAGAAAACCTCAACAGAACAACAACGAGCAAACTATTACTCTCCTTTCTTTCTAGCCATTTCGTTGGAAAGATAAATGGAGAACAGGTACTACCGCACAGATAGGGGGAAGAAGAAAACTATGGAACTCCCGCAGAGATGTCTGCTGTTTCTAATTTCCTTTTGTGTGTAGCTCAAAGTTGAGCGCAGGAGAAGGAAAAACAGGGTTTGCAAAAGACATACAAAGCAAAGAAGAAACCGCATAATAAGGCATATTATCAAAGGATTTCTTCGTGTGTGTGTGTTTTATTGAGCTGCTACCGAATTTCATCTTTCCAGGAATTTCTTGATACCACTGCCTTGCCCTCCTACATGCTGAGAATGAGCAGCAGAGATCAGAATATTTTTGGTAGTTAATAGATAATTAAATTGGAAGGGAAAAAGAGAAATGCGAATACAGGTGAATGAATTAGCCGGGAGAAAGTGAAAGTGATTCGAATACAAAGTAAGCGCAATGGTACTTTAGTTTAAAAAATGGCAAACCCTACACAATAATAACGTGAAGAAGAACGAAAGCGGTGTTGTATAACATGCTCAAGTGATAATAAAGTTGGGTAGCCAGAATTTTGTGCAGAAAATCAAGCAGGGCATAATGATGTTTAATTAGATTTAGTTGTGTTTCTGTAGATATCATGAATCTATCTTATAGTTGGAAGTTACTAGCTAAATTTATTAAATTCTTTAACCATACAGCTACAACTACCTTGGCCGATGAGCAGTAAATATAAACATTTTAGTTAATTATTATAAAGTTTCATAATTATGTAATTATCGCGGTCATCGTCGTCCAGGATGTACCATATATGTACCAATCCTCAATTTACATGGTCGTCCATACATCCCACACATTACATCCCAAATACATTAAATCCGACCCTGTCTTCGTGATTACCTTTTCATCTTTTACACAAACAGCTTGTTATTACACCGGCTACCTCGAAATATGGAAGATATGTACGTTCCCTAACAAGATTGGAAAGGTTGAGGTTGAACAAAGGCTTTTTGTGCATCATTTCCACTGTACTCTCTTCTTCGCGCTTCCTGGTGGACTACCCGACGTGACGGAAAAGAGGAAACTGGGCATAAATCAAAAGAAACGGCAAGCCTGGAAGATATGCTTCCCGTTGTATCGCTCTATTTATTATTTAGCAAACCGACGAGCAAGAAAAAGGGTCCTTGTTCTTTCTCTCTCCCTTTCTGCTTTTTTGCGCGTGTCTTTGTTCAAAGGAACCACTAACACTACCCCCGTCGTCGTTGCTCTGCAGCAGCCTGCCTGGTGATGGGAAAGGAAGCAGACAAAAAAAGTTTCCGGACGCCGCCAACAAGAAGAGAAAAGAATAAAAGGAAAAATTTAATGGCATTATTGGAAAGTTATACAAAAGAAGAGTGGGAGAGAGGGAAAGAGACACGTTTCTGCATGGAAATGAGATCAGCAGCCCAATTTTTAGAGTGAGATTCCAACAGACAAAAAAGAGGCTGCCTGTCGCTCTCTCTCTGAGTATAGCTGTGTGAGAGTGTATGTGTGTAGTAGTGGGTACGTAGTACGTATGTATAAATTGGATTGGATGACAAGGAGAAGAATGGCTGCCTATATTATTAAACCAACTCAAATGGCCCCACATTGAAAATTCTCCAGTCATTCTTTCCCATTTTGGCAAACTTTTTTTTTCCTCTTACCGTTGTGACGCGGACGAGCAGGATGCCTGATGCCTCAAAAGAATGAAAACTGAAAGGCAAAATGTTTTCTTTTTTCCACACTTACACACATGTCATGTGTGTATGTATATTAAGCTTCCTTTTTGTTTCACTTTTTTTCCTTTCCTCATCTCCACTTTAACTGGTAGTGGAGGTGGTTGTGATGGAGAATATGACGACAACGTTGAAGGCGGGCACGCGGACGAAAAATGAAAAAGTGTACCAGAGGGACAAGTAAAAAATATATTATAAGAATGAATGAGCCTTCTGTTTTTCTTTTGCAGATGAAAAGTTTCATTCATGTGTGCAGAAAAAAGAGTTCGATGCTGACTGAGTTTTGTTCCGTAGTAAAAGTTTAGTATCCCTCGTGACTCATACTTGAGTTGTTACGGAAAGCCAAGTTTGAAAGGATACCTAGCCGAATAACGGATGTGTTTTGAATTTTAAGCGGGAAACACGTATAGGTGCACACATTGTTTTCTTCGTAGAGGGTAATTCATGGGCGTTGTCAGCAAGTCAGCACCTTGTCTGTCTTTCATTGGGATGTTGTACTCCTGCAAAAAATAAATCCAAATTAGGCCATCAGGATTCTTCATAGTTTACTGCTAATTATTATGAAACGTAAAATACGTCACGCTTCCGTGGTTTCTTCCTGCCATTCTGTCTCCAGTCTCGATCCTCGGAAACAAGGAGTTACAGAAAATGGATTTTTTTCCCTGCATAATCATGTCATAATTTCTTATTACTGCTTAGTGGAGTGCAGGCAGTTGGCCCAGTTAGGAAAACTTTAAGCCTACTCCACCCTGTAATGATGACCACGTCGTCATCAAGAGACAAATGTTCCAGTGGCTACATTGTCGTAGATCCCGTCCCATTTAAAAAATGAACGTGTGTCTGGATAAATAAGGAGAGGAACAACTTAGACAAATTTTTATTTAATATTTTATACTACATATTTTTACCCCGTGTGTAGTAGTAGTACATGTGTGGTCTCCAGAGACGATGAAGTGTAGTGCAGTATTTTATATTATATGGGATTTTCAGTTGTTATTCCATTTTTTTCTTCTTTTCATTTTGCCTGCTTGGGAAGCTTTGTCAGTGATGGTGATGTACATAGACACACTCACTACACAGGTATTGCAAAGAAAGTAAAACCAAGATTCTCTCCAGAGTGCAATATTTTTTGTCATTTTCTCTTGTTCCATGACTCTGATGGAGAAATGAGATGCAAAACACGGAGAGCGATAGAAGAAAATAGGTTGCCTCGGAGGAATATTAAACTTTTCACTTTAAAAAAAGAAACGGGTAATATTACCTCAAAGCGACGTTACTTGTTTGCTAGAGCGGTTGTGACGTACTATGTCAGAAGTGTGTAGTGTGTGGCAGCAGACGTACGTTACGCGGTAATAATAACAAGATAACATGACAATGAGGTAGACTGGAGAAAGAAGTATTTACTTTTGGAAACGATCTCAAGACTGCATATGAGCTGCACACGCTCGCGCTATTAAATGGCCACATGTCGAAACATGTGGACTGAAAATGACATAGTTACGAGTTACGACAACGATATTTCCTTTGATAACGAAATCGGTAACAGAAAAAAATCTGGAAGGGTTAGTCCAGTAAAGAGAGAAGAAATGGTTTTGGGGAGACAAAAATCTGATTTGTATTTTTGCCAACTTTGTTCTGTCAGTCGATGGCTCGGGAGTTTTAGTTTTTATGTTTTGCACATTAACCCACTTGCGCAAGGACTTCCGTTTTGTTACACGGAGAAAGTTAGGGACGCCCTGTACTGAACAGGAGATTTTTGCTTTAACTCTCCACTTGGGTGTCAAGATGGCAAAAATGGTTTTAACGGATCACCAAGCTACAGACGACGTGGTATCGCCAGTTTTAACGTGTTTTAACAGCAGCGAAATTGTTTAAAAGGCTAGTGTAGGCAGTACACTGCAGTTGACAATGTAAAACATGAGAACAAATTGTTGGAATTGTTTTTTTTTGTCGATGTGTTTTACACAGAATTTGAAGGGAGATTCCAGGAAATAAAAAACCAATGTTTACTCCCATAACCGTTTAAAACATCCGTGTTCCCGTTCTCTACGATAGGTCACTGAGGTCGATGTTCTCTGTTTTTACCGAATTTTGCAACTCAACGCACATTATTTTAAAGGTTTATGGGAAAACGACGTTTAGAACGGAAAAATTTAAGAGCCCATTGTATAAGCTTTTCTGACAACGTAAACCTGTCACTGCGAATAAATATGTGTGTACTGCACTGCCAATTGGGAAAATAAAAAGTAAATAAAATGTCAAACGGAATGACAATGAAATGTTGACGTTAAGGACCTATTAACTTTTATGGGCGATATGTACGTTTCTACTTACATAATTCAAACGGCTACTAGCAAGCAGAGAACCGCGTTTGAGTGGTTGACTGGTAAAATGTTAGCAAACCTAAATAAGGAAGAAGATGCACAGTTGAGGGTACAATAAGTATCCTGACCTGTGACTTCTTGAGACACCATAAACCATGGGTAAATACAAGATGTAACCTTAAAATGTCGAAGTATAGACGTAGTGGCTCATATATGTGATAGAAAGACCGTATGCCTTTATATATATATTTTCTGAGGCAAAGAAAGAAAGTACGCTTTCAAAAATCCTATTCCTTTGAACATAAGATGTGCGTGTTTGTATCGGGATATCATTTTATAAATCGGAATTTGAGTTTGACTTTATTAACGTCAATGTTGTATCAATAAAACAGATCTTCAACAACTACNTTCCTTTGAACATAAGATGTGCGTGTTTGTATCGGGGTATCATTTTATAAATCGGAATTTGAGTTTGACTTTATTAACGTCAATGTTGTATCAATAAAACAGATCTTCAACAACTACAGTTAGCAGGCGGGACTCTAATCGGGGTCCCTGGGACTAGATTAGCAATTTTAGTTTTAAATTTTAGGAAAATTAAAAGTAAAAAATCTGTTTTAGAGTAACAGGAAATGGAAAACAGATTTGTGTTTTAAAGTTTTAAAATGAATTAGGCTGTAAATTTTTAAATATAAATTATATCTAACAAAATTACACACTGAATTGTAGTGAATTGAAAGACGAAAACTACAAAAACACATTTAAGTAATATAATTTCTAGTTAAAAATTTACAGCCTAATTCATTTAAAAACTTCAAAACACAAAATTTATGGTTTGACAAGGTAGATTTTTAATTGACACGGCAGACAGATGTAAAATTTTATGACGAATACAAATCCGTTTTCCATTTCCTGTAACTCTCTAACATATTTTGTTACTTTACTTTTAATTTTTCTAAAATTTAAACTAAAATTGCTGTTAATACCCTAATCGGGGTTCCTAGACGATAAAATATGCTGAGGGACCCCGATCGGGGTCTCTGGGCTCCGATTAGGGTCTCTCACAATGATCCCGATTAGAGTCCCGCCTGCTAACTGAACTAGACAAAAATATGAAGTATTGTTCCATACACAGAGACAAAATTAAATAACAAGCCGTGTGTCAATACCAAATTGTACGATCGTATTGTAAATCAAATAATTTACCTACTATTTGTGGTCGTTTGTTTTTATCTTTTAAAAAGTAAATCGTTACATTTTACTCTAGCATGTAACGTTATGTTATGTACATGAACGCTACTGAATCATCGTGAACGACCAATAAGTACTTGCTCATACAGTAGGTATCCCGGTTTTTCGCAACTCACAAGTAAGGCTACATAAATGGTCAATAAGTTATAAAGGTGTGTTACGTTGTACTTCTTTTCCAATCCTAATAAACGAAATCTTGACTAAATTGCTATATTGTTAATAAAAGCTATCCTATCATTCAGCATGAAATCATGACTATGACTTAAGTAATTAACGCGGAAAAGCTGTTCAGGCTTCCAACTGTTTAGCTCTGAGATCGCAATAAACATTAGGAGTCTCATAGAGCCAATCCACCTTTGCCCATTGTAGCAGGAACGATAGTTTAGAGTAATCAATCACATTTTGTGCACTTGATGCATCAATCGCAGGCTTTTGGTATATAATGTCACCAGGGCACGTTAGGACAAACCGATCATTCATTGACTGATCGATCACCGTGACAGCTTTACTTGTCAGCAGTCAACTTACTTGGTAGTGTTAGATACATCTCCAGCTTATATACCTATGTACGATGATATGTAGTGAACGATTTTGAAGTTTCATAATAAAAATCTAATGTGTTTTTCTAAAAGTCATTTTTCCTTTTTTATTGCAGCAACAGGACTGAGTTTTGATTAAACAAGCGGTGTATACGATTCGACGATGATAATATGTTGTCTCTACATACCCAGCCGCAAAACAAGAAATTTAGGAGTGACGATCCAAGGATCCCTTTTTTGTGATCATCCTGATTACTTCATTTTTGTGTAGTTCAAAAGCGAGAGTCTGTTTCCTGTCCTACTGTCGCCGTCGATAAAAGACACGGGGTTTGAAGGCGGTCCCAATCTTAACTTATTGTCGTCCTTAAATGGCTATCTTCTCTTCTTTTGACAAAAAATGGTTAAAAAACAACCACATTAAAGAAGTTAGTAGAGAAAGCGAACTTTTGACTTTGTCAGATGCAATTTCTTGCTGTCTCGGTCTCTCCAGTCCCCAACGAGCTCAGCTAAGCCCATTAAGGAAACAGACGTCTTCCTCTTTCTTCTACTCTCTCGTATTTTTATTATCCGCATTAATTTTATCTGCTTGGGAGTCCTACTGCTCGCTGACCTTGTTCTTCTACTCCTTCAGCAAATAAAAGTTAATTCATGATATAAAAAAGAGGAGAAAATTAAAAGAGGACAAAGAGGCAAGTTGTGATGCTGCCAAGTCAAAGCAGACGAAAATTATTGCACCAGAATTCCTGTGCTCGCAGCCGCTTTCTTTCTCTAAAGCTTCTTTCTTGCCCAAAGGAATACAGGTGCATTTTAATTAAACCGGGTCTGCTGAAAGCATTTTAGTTAAGCATCTACATCTACAAAAACTTTTAAAAATTCAAAAAAAAACATGTTTGTCGAATTCAGGCTACACTCACTGCATTTATATTAATATTTCTTATAAATTATTCACATTTTTAAGTTGCAAAACAAAGTCTCAACTAAGCGAACAGGAAGTAAACTGATTTGCATACATTGCCAGTGGCTGCGGAACAGGGTCGGTCGAGGG
>JAHZNB010002986.1:0-10686 GCA_027744295.1 Callyntrura guangdongensis | reverse complement strand
GCAGTTGAATTATTAGAACCGAAGTTAAAATTCGACGCACCACCTGCGGATGGTGCTGGAGTAGGAGCCGGTGGCGACAAGATTGAAGAATTAGCACCAGGCAGACCACCACTGGCATTTAGTGTTCAAAAATTAAACAGACAAATTCGGATGTTAAGAATTGCAGCTCTTGCTATTTTATACCATAAAAATTCAGCGTAAAATTACGAGAATTTTATTCCTTACCTATCACCAAACGAAAACGTGTTTTTGTTAAATTGTGGTTTGCTACTGTCTGCAGCTCCAAAACTAAATGACGGAGTTGCACCTGACTTATGTGCTTCGCTAGTTGCCGTTGGAGCGGTACTTCCAAATTTAAAGCTGCTGACAGTGTTCGATTGCGTAGCCTGGAAATTTGGTGAGCCAAAAACTCCACCAGTACTTGTTGTAGTACTGGATACTGAAACCTTCGGGGCTGAGAAAATGCTACCGCTGCTAGCCGTAGTTACTGTACTAATTGGTGTCGTAGCTTGTGAGCCGGTGGTCGTTGAAGGCAAATTAAAACCAAAAGATGGCGTAGTCGCTGAAGATGACGAAGTGCTAACGCTTCCAAATTTAAATGTTGATGAAGCAGCACTTGCAGATTGAGAAGGTGCAGACGGCACTGAGGACGTAGTTGAGACGGGTGATGTAATGCTGGTTGTTATTGGACAACCAAAGTGGAACGCTGCTGGAGGAGCTTGTTGATTATCACTTCGTGTAGGAGGTGCACCAAAAACAAATGAGCTATTACCAGCTGGAGCTGCAGAAGAGCTGGCTACCGAATTGGAAACACCAAATTTAAAGGTTGTGGCCGAAGTTGTAACAACAGCATTAGACGTTTCATTCTTTTCAGCTACGGGGTTTGGATTCTTTTCAGAACAACACACACACTTAGCAGCTGCTGGTTCATTTTCAACCATGCAGGTTGAACACCTCCATTTCTTACTTGCTACCACTAATGAGGATAAAGGGGTTGATACTACAACTGGGTTAGGATTTTTCTCAGTACAGCAAACACAACTTGCAGATTCATGCTCATTTTCAACCATACATATGGGACATTTCCACTTTTTCTTGTCGGTACTTGTAGCTTTAACTGTTGCTTGATTAGTACTCTTCTCACCACAACATACACATGCAGCAACCACCGGATCATTTTCAACCATGCATGTTGGACAGCGCCATTTCGCTGAAATTTTATTAAGAGAACTCAGTGGAGGGAGTGTAGATTTAGAGTCTGAACTTGACTTCGATGTAGATGGGTTGTCACTTTTCGGTGCATCCACTTTATCGATGGACGACGTAGCTGCTGTTTTATTATCTTTAGCAGGTAGATTGCCCCTGATTTTTTAAACAAAAAAACGAATCAATACTAAGTAACATGTAATAGTTTATCATAATGTTAACACGCAAAACAAACAACAACCACGCATCTTACAATGAAGCAATGTTTGAAGATTCCGACTTGTTTTGTGGAGTGGGCTTGCCAAACGAGAATCCGGCCATTGGACTTGTCCCAGATTTAATTTCACTAAATTGATAAATGACAATATTATATTATTATCGTATTCTATATACCTTGCGTAAAAGTTATTAGAGGAAAAACGTAAAAATGGCCAAATGAAAGTACCTGCTTAACGAATTTGGTGTATCAGCTCTTTTATCAAGCGATGGGGATGCTTGAGATTTCCCAAAAGTAACATTATTTAACCTGCAGGTAATTAAGGTTTATAGAATGAAAAATAGGTATCAACAATAATATGACCGGCAGATTAATTTTTTAAGTTACAAAAATTCTTACGGAGATGATCCAATTCCTTTAGTTCCCAAACTGCCGGAGAAGTTGGTTACATTAGAAGTTGCCACACTAGATGACCTCGTTGTATTTCCAGAGAGTTGAGGACTTGTTCCGGTCGATCCAGAAAACGAAATACTTTTAGAAGACACTTGTGGGGCTTCAAAGGATGCCGAGGTAGTATCCTTAAATCCATTTATTAAAGGCAGCTGCATTCCCATGCTTCCCTTGTTAACTGATTTGTCCTCTTTGCAGCTCGTTAAAAAACGGTCAAACACATCAGGTGCCCATGGATTACTAAAGGCAAACTCTGAATTACATTCATAAAATTCTTCTTCGCTGTGGTTATCATCCTTTGAGGAATTCGATACAACAGGCTTTAAACTAGTTCCTGTAAACTGAGATTTTCCTGGGGATGGCGAGACAATTGATTTATTTATAAAGTTCATTTGAGATGGTGAAGATATTTCTTCTTTCTCTGTGTTTGTAGCCGCATCAACCATTTTAGGAATACAGAAAAGCCTTCGTGGATCTCCTGAACCAAAAATTGGAGTGGTCTGGTTTGCTGGAGAGGGATTAGTTAAAAGCAAACTTGAACGCATTTTTGGAGGTCCTGAAGACCGATTAAATGAAGATCCAGGAGAAATCCTTGATAATGAAGCCCCACTTCCGAAGGTCAAAGGCTGTACGGCTTCTACAAAAATTATTATTCAAATCATGAATCATGTATATATGGATTTCTGTAATTTAATGTAGAGTTAGAAAATGAAAAATACGTTAAAAGTACAATAATAATAAGAATAAATCGAATAAGAACTCATTCTTACTGATGTCTTGGTCAATTCGAATTTTCCCAGCATTCATAACCGGTGTAGACAGATTTTGAAGAGTTTCAATAATTCGCTGTGCCGTGGAAGACGTTGCTGAAGTAGTGCTGTCACCACCAAGGCTAGAATTTAATGAAGCTCTGCTGGAGGGCCGACATCCCTCAGAATCGGAATCATCCCTTCTAGCCCTTATTAAAGGCACTCTTAGTGACGTCCTTCTCTCTTTGCCAAAATAATATGGTGCAAATCTACTGAAACTGCTGCTGCTGGACGAAGGAGCTCCAAAGGGTTGGGAATATCGTGTTCTAAAAGGCCCGGAATTTCTTCCGTATGCTCCACTGCCACCACTTGTCGACGAAGAAAATGAAGAGCCATCAAGAAAGCCCCGTCCTCCGCTGTCATTAGCACCTGATTGATTTCTATGAGCAGAAGGAAGCTCCGGATCTAAACGTAACTTCTTAAAGGACGACATGACGGGTCTTACTCCAAAAAGGAGATATGTGTAGTTCTATGTATCAAAAATTATATTACAAAACTGGAATGCATGCGTGATTAATGTGTTCCTTAATTTTGTAACTGCTGATTCGTATTTTGATGACTGATTCTGATTGTTGACTAATTACATATTACGCGGTCAAAAGTCAAAACTCGGTCCCACAATCGGAGACACGGTGACAATTTACAGTCGTGGATTAAAAATAAAGTGTATGAGGGTGCTACTTTTTACTTTAAATGCTCTTGAGCATTGTTGGTTACGTTGCGTTAGTAAACGAATGAACGACTTATTTTAAATTGACTAACATCAATTATGTCCGTCACTACAATTCACACTTATCCAAAGAATCTCCGAAGAGTTAATAGTAAATATTGATATTGATAATGTTGTTCATAACACTTAAAACATCACAAAATGCTGGCTTTCGCACATGCATGCCACCTCATAAATAAATCCAGTTATACTTTTATGACTAAAAAATTGATGCTGGTTTAAATATTTATACAGGATACATACTGTTTAGATCAGTGTAAAAATCACTAACAAGTTTCACTAAAATCAGAAGGTACTGTCACTGCATTTTTGTAAATTCTTACAGCGATGTCCGCGATGTAAAACAAACAATCACGTTGAATTATTTTACTTCAATCATAAGAACAGATTTACAAACAAAACACTATATTTAAGACTTTCACCATTACAGATTTAGACCAAAATGTAAAATAAAACGGTTCCAACTAGTTTAAAACACAAGTCAATACCACACTACATCTCTCTGCTTTGATGTCTACTTTACCAACACATTTAATTCTAGTTGCACTTTGCACTACTCTCGTAAAACCGACAAGAGGTGCTCCTGTTAACATTGACAATAAGATTGCCACTTCTAAACTTCTAACCGTATACTTTAAAGCTTTTAATTAGAGTCATTTTCTGTTTAGTTTACGCACAATTCTTGTATTGCACTTTCAGAGGAGCGAAATTGCTGCGCATTTTCAACCAAGCGTTTTAATTTTTTCCAGTGAGTAGTAGCTTCTCAGCGTCCGTCAAAACGAGTGCTTGTGTCGCTGAAGAACGATAATCTACAACTACTTTTACTACAATCTTTTTAAAGCACGATTATATATCAAAACATGTATTTTCTCTGTAAATTTGTGAACGGAAAAGAAGTCGTAGTACACCTACATACTAGTACATACACTTTTATCTGATACAATATATTTTTTAAACTATTACAACTACAAAATTACTCCTACAAAAATAATGATAGTAATAACGATACACAAAAAAATACAAGGAGCAATCGCCACATAGGACTTTGCTTGCTAGTGATGCCTGGTTTTTTTAGCTATATGTTAATAACCACATAAAATAAGTAATGCTATCGATAGGCATAATAATTTAGCATTCAGAAGGCTGGACTGATAATTACGTGCTGTTGGGGCACGGAGAAATATTCCTAAATGAAATACACAAAATAATATATTTATAGTACTACACACTATAATATTTTCACGCTTTTGGGTTTTCTGTGCAGTTGTTCGGTATTCTTGAGTCGTGTTCTTCTCTGTGTATATTTACCGTTTTATTTAGTTAAGAAAACTTTAAACGGCATAAAATATTATGTTCCTTTTACTGAACCCATGTTATATCGAATTTAACACGACTACAGCGGTGGTAGGTGGTTGTAAAGTAAGTGAGGATTGTGTGCAGTGCTCAAAAATAGGCAATAGTAAACTAAAATGCAGTGCAGAGCATAACGCTGATCTCCGATCGCTGATGATGATGGTGCTATATTGAAGAAGTAGCAGCAAGTGTGGTTTTTTGGTAGTGGATGGTGAGGAGGAGGAGGAGGACTAGATTTCAAGTAAGCTTTATAGTTTGAGAATTTAGAAGGAAAAAAGATTTTCTGTGCAAGAAGTTGATGATGATGTAGTGTAGTAATAGTGGAGTAGTGGCAATGCTGAAAGCTGTGGCGGTGTCCGTCTACGTTTGTAAAGCCGTAAGCTGCCTCTCCGTTTTGTTCTTCTGCTCCTCTCCCGTAATATATACGGTGGTGTGGTGGTAGTGTAAGTAGGAAGAAACTATTCAAACTATTGTGCGAGTGAGCCACCAAGAGAGCTATAGAGTTTCAGTGGGGTATAAAATAGTGCGTGCTTTTTTGCTCTCAAGTTTAAAGCTAGCCCGCTGTCCATGTAAAACCCCCCGCGCAGCTACTAGCCTGCTCACAAGTACTTTTGGCGGAGAGATTTTAATTTGTGTAAACAGCTGTGTATACACTGGCATTGAATTGCTTTGCAGAGGAGAGTGTTGAGTCAATTGAGTGTAGAGGAAGAAGACGAAGAAGTATTTCGTGCTGCTGTGCTGCACGACTCGTGCATATTATTTTGGAGCATTTTGTGGTTTTTGGTTACTCGTTCTTTGTACAATTAAGCAATGCTTCTTTGGTTTGAGTAGGTATTGCTGGTGGTAATAAATAATAATTGATATTAGAATGAATGTAAAATGTCACAAAAGAACGTTTTATGAGCAAAACGCTCAAAAGTGGATTTCACACAATTTTAAGTTTGTTACTAATTTTTATCAATATCATTGTCATAATATTGCTGGCAGTTATGTGGTGACAACCGATTGGAAACTTAACTTGGTGAATTTTTCATTATGAAATTTTGTTTATTTGAGGTGTATGAGAAAACACCGTTTTTAGCACACGCAACTGACTAAACCCAAACAAAAAATGGAACATAAATCAGTTTCATCGGTGTGTCGGATATTCTATGAAAAATTTTCATCTGATAAACGCCGAGTGCACAATGAACTTGTCTCATTTTTGATCAAACATCCTTCCAGCCGGTATGACACAGTAAAATGATACCATTATTTAATTACCGATTCTTACTTTTACTCAACAAAATCAAAAATAGCGATTTTACTTGACAAATTAGTACATAAGTAACCTCCATTTAACCTTACGACTACGTTAACAATTAACAATAACCACGCATATAATAACAGCATATTAAATAGGGATATAATATAAGTTGACTGAGTTTGAATTTGACGTTTGGTTTATCACAACATAATAATAACAAGTTCTTATTTTTCTTTTGAAGGAAGTAAAATGTAAAATTATGTTTTGAGTACATTTTGAGCTTTAAGGTGTCGGATAAGAAGTTATATCAATATTGTCACCGATGTTAGACATAAAAGTGACCAACGTCTTCAGTGGTTTCAACCATGAGCGACGTTTTCGATTCGATTTTTCTGTCAGTGCCGAAAATGAACTGGGTAGAGTGGCAGATGAAGGGTCTAGTTTTCTGGGAGTTAAGACAGTGGACGCCAAGATATTTCTGGGTAAAGTTGTAGATACAAATCTTGCATTTTCTTGGGTTGAAGAAGCATTCCCTGGTTGTGATTGTGTGGTTACGCCCTTTGAAGATGCGGAAGATGAATGATTTCGATTTACAACTTGCTTGTCACTACACAATTCGTTTTTAGTAGGGGAACATTTGACCGGCGTCGGGAATACTATCTCATCAATTTGATTATCTATCTCGCATGTTGCACAAATTGTGCTTTCTTTTAAGTTACCATCCTACAGAGAATAGTTTAGTTGTTAGTTTTATCAGCTAAAGTTCAGGAAGTAATGTAGTTTTTAGCATATAAAATTATCTAATGAATTTCTGACTACTCTTGTTTACCTCAGAGAGTTTTCCGATTGGAGCAGACAAATTATCACTTCGTCGGTTCAAAGTAGGAACTAGACGCTTCATTCGGTTTGAGCACTCGGTAAACGTACGCCTGTCAAATGTTAGTGCTCTTGAAGCGGAAACATTTACAGGCACGGCTGACTGGTCAGAGTCTCTGACACGACGCTGCAGCCGTCTCATCGCTAGATTTTCCGATTTTCTCCCGGCAGCAACAACAGTAGCTAGTTTATAATAAGACCTATAGATATGTTAAAATATTGTTAGTTTAGACCAAAATCAAGAGGTTCTTCGTTTCGAAAGAAAATGTCTAGTCACTAGTGAGATGTTTGTAATAGTCATGTAATAGTAATTAAATTGACAATTGAAAACAAAGAGGTTATTATACAATTGAAAACAATGCATTTAAAAATTGTTTACAGCTCGAAACTTGAAGAATGGATAGCGACAGCGGAAAAAAATCGACAGCTGACAGGGAAGCCGTTAGAAAAGAATCATGACTATGAGGACACCTCTTCTTGCGGGGGGCAGAACGAAACCCTACGGCTGAGTTTGCCCCCAATGGTGCTTAGCTGTAGCACTGCTGACTTCATAAAATGTGATGTTAAATCCGAAAAGGAAAGGAAATTAGGAAATGAAAACTTTAGAACGAAAAAATTAGAAAAAAGTTTACATCACTATAACCAAGCTATCAAGTATTCATGCTTTCCACATTCAAAAATCAACGATGACATAGATACTCTTACAAATGATGCGTCGGGGAGTAAGGAGAGCTGTTTATCAATGGCACTTGCTAACCGTTCCGCAGTTTACTACGAGCTAGGTGAATCCTTTTATCAACAATCTTTGAAAGATATAGAGTTGGCACTTAAATACGGCTATCCGGAAAGACTGAAAGCAAAACTTCTATTAAGAAAAGCTAATATATTTGCCAACCAGGGATTGAGTCAAGCCGCACAACAGTGCTTAGAAACCATCAACACATATCAATCGTCATGCAAAAAACTGGACGAACAGAAAATTACCAACACCAAACTACTGAGTGGAACCTCAACCTCGCACTCTCCCACGGCCACTATTCAGAGCATTGACGCAAAAATTGATGCGATTGAATTGCAAATAAAAAGATTACCACACACGATCGAACCCGAAGAAAAAGATTTGAGACAGATCTCAAATGTTCACTTCATTGAAAATGTTAATTTTGCAAGTGCCAGTGAGAACATTGTCCTGAAAATGTCGGAACCCTTAGGACGACATGTTATCGCATTAACAGATTTACACGAAGGAGATGTACTGTTTATGGAACTGCCTTATGCTTCGGTTCTGTTGCCACCATTTTACAATTCACATTGTCATCATTGCCATAAGGCATTGCAAGGGCAGTCTGTAGAACCCTACTTCTTTCCGTAAGATAAGCAAATTATTAAACCTGTTGTTTGCTATTGCATAGTTTTATATTTATGTGTTCAAGATTTATGTATATCGTACATGGTTGTCATTCATTCGTTTCTTGTAGATGCAGTCGTTGTACGCAAGTTATATTCTGTGATGACCTGTGCGCAAATGCTGCTGAAGATTATCATATCCACGAGTGTGGTTGGTTAGATCTTTTACATTCTGTGGGAATTGCTCATTTAGCTGTACGAATCGTTCTTTCTGCCGGAGCAGAAAACGTCTTAAAATCTACAAGAAACCATTCAAATGAGTCTGACTTGAAAAATGTTGAACTATTCGAGAGAGGACTGGATAACTATAAGCGTGTGTACTCCCTGATAGATCACATTGATGACATGTTTGAAGAAGACTTGTTTCAGTACACTTTGGTAAGACTTTGATAATGTCATGCTAAATAATGTAAATTTTGGATTGCGGTTTACTATATACATTCACACAACAATAATACAAGTTAATAATGTATAGGTACGCTGAAGTTATAGAGCTATGTAAATCATCTTATTTAGTTTTAGTTATCGTCACCGAGAAAACTGTATATTTTTTTCAGACTGCCTGCTTACTAACAGAATTTTTAATCTCCAAAACGTCGTTTCTACAAAATTATTCTCATGAGCAACAACTTGATGTTGGAGGAGCATTACTTCGACATATATGTCAATTGGTTTGCAATGCCCATGCTGTAACTGACATTTTACCTGGTACTTGTATATAAAAAACTCAACAAAGAAAAACTCCAAGATGTTAATGTTGTATATTGGTGGAAACATTTCAGATGATTTAACAGCTTCTTCGCTGGTTATGGATGAGTACCAGAAACGAATTCGCCACGGCTATATATCCCAGTGCAAGTATGATGAATCATTCTTGTGATTCAAATATAATGTTTCATGTAAGAATTTATATTTTATTTTTCTGCTTATTAGTTGTGTGCAATAGTGTGTATATTAGTATTGAAAATTGAGATTCTTACGTAATTTTAGTTTATAGAGGGCAAAGAACTCGTTGTGAAAGCTGCAAGAAAAATAAAAAAGAACGGAAACGTTTATAATTGTTACGGCCCTCATTTCCGAAGAATGCCATTGACTGAACGACAGGAAATACTTATGCAACAATACATGTTTTCGTGTAACTGCGATAAATGCAGCGAAGAGCACCAATCTGGAATATCGTTCGCCGTAAAATGCATTTCAAATATTTATGTATTGGTTCATTGTCNATTGTCTTGATGCCAGTGTTGACTCTTTATAAAAAAGTATTTTGCATGTATTGTTTTAGAGTCAATTTCAAGCTTTGCAGTGCGACGAATGTAGGGAACCAATTCAGCAAACGGGATCGTTTACTGGAAATGTGAGTGTTTTAAAAATTTATAGTATAGTATAACAACAAAAATGACGGAGACGGTGTGATGCGCGGTGGTACGGGTCACATCCAATACTTTTGTAATACACATTGTTTTTTTATATTATATCCAAAGTTAAATGCAAAAAACTGTTGTAGCGTTTGGATCTTATTCTATTGTCCTCATATTAATACGTTATGCTAAAATTTTATCTGCTTTTAGGAGGCTGAAATCGTATCTTGCGGAAATTGCGGAAAGAAACAAAGCATGGGCGAAAGATTAATGCTGCTCAATACTATCTGCAATTTACATGAAAGAGGTTAAACTTCGAATATTGTAGAAAAGGTGAAAGAAATACTTATGTAATAAATGTTTAATAGTGTACTAACTTTTAGGAGAGTCTTTTTTGGAGCAAGGAAGGATACGGGAAGCAACTGAAACGTTGTCGTCTTGTTATGTGTCTGCTTCACAACTTTTATTCAAGTATAATTCGCAGTTTGGAAAGATTTGTGATTCTTTAGCTAGATGCTTTGTAATTGCGGGTATATCTACTGAGTATATAAACATTTACTATATATAACTTAAACATATATATCAAACTACACATGAATTTGCTCTTTTAGGAAAGTTCAAAGACGCAAAATTGTTGCTTGAACAGAGCCTCCAATATGTTGAGAGAAGATTTGGTAAAAAATCTGTGGAGTTTTCGAGGGAATTCGAAAAATATCAGGACGTCAATGCTAAATGTTGATTTACTTTTACTTTTGATACAATAAATATTTTATCTGTAATTTATTTATTTATCGTGTTTACCATTTCGTTATCAAGCCTGACAATGAATACTGTTTAAAAACACATTGTCATTTTTACTGTGGGTAGACAACGGTACGAAACACGGTTAGTTAATCGTCGCGGTCTCATTATTATTCCTGTTGAGTTGCTGAGGTTGTAAACTGCTTTTACTTTTGACCTTCACGCTTGGTTCATGTTCGTAATGATTTCGTTAAGATTTTTATTTTCATATCTCACGCCTGTTCGGCCAA